>SRPS01000018.1:0-196220 GCA_018360175.1 Claviceps arundinis
TTATGCTGTTGCCGTCTTATTATTCAGTTGCTGTCCCCCCCGTCTCGACACTTCGAGACGGCCGGGTTGACTAAACTAAACCCCCCTAGTATGTAAAGCCCGGAGTACGCTGGCTTCTTAGAGGGACTACCTACATGTAGGTACCTATCGGGCCATCGGCTCAATATGTACCTAGTGAGAGGCGATCATCCTCATCAAGGCAGACACGCTCGCAGGATGGCCACAATACATCAAATCATATACGTCGACGCTACATCTCTCATTAGACGGCGCGTTTGCAGTTAAAAACAATTTGTAAACAAGCCCGGGACTGACGTTGTCCCCAAGTCTGCTCTCCCCCTGGAAGCACGCCACGAATGTACCCCGCGTGTACTCCGTAGTTGCATAGCAATCCTAAGAAAGAAAGGAGATAAATTCCATATGCTGCTAACATCATGCACTGCGCCAAACAAAGTACAAGGTATTTGAAAGACATGAACACGAAAACATTTCCCTCTAGCCTTCCAACAATCCCGTTGCCAGCGCCTCCAGGTCTTCGAGATTATCTGGCTCCTCGCTAATCTGGAAGACCTTGCCCTTCTTACCCTTCTTGTTCTTCTTATTTCTATTTTGAGCATCCTCATCATCGTCGTCGTCATCATCATCCTGGAACCACTTCTTGGTCTTTTTTCTCGGCGGCTCGTCGTCGCCGTCTGTTTGCCCTGCTATAGGCAACGACCGCAGCAGCGCCAGAGGATCCTCATCATCGCCATCACGATCAGCCACCAGGGTAGAAGCTTTATCCTCGCCCTCACCCTCGCCCTCGCCGTCCTCGTCAGATATCTGGCCCCGCTCTCTGGCCTTGCGCTTCTCCCGCTTTTCTCTCTTCTTCTGCCGCGCGAGTTGTTTGTCGTCGACGTCTGCCTCGCGCACGCGTGCTGCTTCGCTCTCGACGAATTTGCTTCGCTGTTCGTCTGCGGGGCCCTCGTTCTTGAAGTCGTCTTCGTCTTGGAGCTCGTATATCTCGTGGGAGTTGCCTTCGTCGTCGAAAACAAGTTTCGTGGGGTTGCCTTTGAACTTGAGCATCTTCTTTTTAGACTGGAGAGCCTTTTCGCGTCGTTTGGAATCAATGACGAAGGGTTCTGCGCCGCCGAGGCCGGTGATGACTTTGGCGTTGTTGATGTGCCCGTTTTTGATCTCGGCGTCGAGATCTGCGTCGTTGAGGCGCCGTTTGACGGAAAGGAAGTCGTCTTCTGAATCTGAGTCTGAGCCTGAGGCTAGATTATTCTTGTCCTTCTTCTTGTTGCTGTCATCGTCGACAACGAGCTTTGAGTAGTGTGCAGACAAGACATCTTGGTTTTGCCGCTCAAACATCTTGTCGTACTTGGTGCGGACTTCCTGTTTCTTCTTGATCGTCTTCTTGGTAGATATTTCGTCGCCGTCGACTTCCGCATCTGACTCAGACCCGCTGGACATGCCATCGCGGGGCGCATTCTTGATCTTCTTGATGTCGTCGCCCTTGTGGAATTTGATCTGCGGTGTACCCGGAAGGCCCATTCCGGCGGCGAAGGCGTCCAGGTCGAGCTTTTTGAGTTGGAAAATGTCCTTGTTTCTTTGGAGGTGGATCGAACGGGTGTAGCTGATGAAGGCCTTTTGGCCGAGGTATTTGAGGTCGGGGTTCTGGAAACACATATTTTGGAGGTCGTTCTTTACACTCTTCTTCTTCTTCTCCTTGACGTTGACCCGCTGGATGGGGATCTTCTTCTGCTCGAGACGTTTCAGCATGCCTGCTTCTTCGCTGGGATCGAGAAAGAGCACTGCGCGACCGTTGCTCTCGTACCGCGCCGTGCGGCCCACGCGGTGAATGTACGTGTCGACGTCCTCAGGGCAGTCTGCTTGGATGACCCAGTCAACGGCGGGGAAATCGATACCACGGGCCACGACATCGGTTGCGAAAAGACAGGATTGTTTGGCAGCCGTGAAGCGCGAAGTGATCTCCAGTCGCGCGACTTGCTTTTGCCGGCCGTGGAGATGGAGCAGCGGGATACCGGGTTGAAGATGGCGGAAGCTCTCGTAGACGAAGCGAACCTGCTTGCCGGAACTCAGAAAGACAACGATTTTGCTCTTGAGGTTTGACTTGATGAAGCCGTATAGGGTGTCTATCTTCTCGTGCAGTGGTGTGACGATGTAGTGTTGCTGAAGGTTGGTGGGTGTGGCGCTGACGGCAGCCTCGTGGACGGAGACGTACTCGGGCTCGTGAAGGCTCAACCGTGCCAAGTCAGACACCTTTTTGCTTTGTGTGGCGCTGAACATGAGCGTCTGCCTGGACTTGGGCAAATGTTCTATTAGCGCGTCAACGGCAGACTGGAAACCCATGTCCATGATGCGATCCGCTTCATCCAGCACCAGGATCTGCAGGTTATTGGCGTCAAACCCAGCCGTCTGGTCCAGATGCTGCAGCATGCGACCTGGTGTGCAGACCAAGATGTTCATCCGGGACAAGCGCTCTGCCTCCTCTTTCAAGTTTTTACCACCAATAACCAGGCCGGCAGAGAAGACGTGGTATCGGCCAATCTTGCGCAGGACTTCGAAAATCTGCACCGCCAGTTCGCGCGTCGGCGAGATGATCAGCGCACCGAGACCGTCGTATTCGGTCCATTGCGCCCGATAAAGCTTCTCCAATACCGGTATCAGAAAAGCGAGCGTCTTTCCACTGCCCGTCTTCGCAGCTCCCAGAATATCCTTGTTCTTCAGTGCCAGCGGGATGGCATGCTGTTGAACCTCGGTCAGGGTCTGGAAATGCGACGCTTTGAGTCCAGAGCTGGTGGGTTGTGATAGGGGAAGATGGGTAAAGGTTTTGATCTCGGCTGATGAGAGGTCCTACAATCGAATCACAAAGCGCATCAGATTAGCAAGCGATCCTGTATAAATGGTATCTGAAGGTCGGACGTGAAGGAGTCTGGGCGGGCATACAAGGTCGGCCACCGCCTGCTCCAGCTTTTCCAGATCATCCTGGTCCCGCTTCCTCTTTTGCTGCCGGACATCGGTTTTCGTCTCTTTGAGCGGCTTCGCGCGCCGGACCGGTGTTCGAATGACCATATTGCGGGATGACGGCGGCCGATGTGAATACCAAGCGTGGTCGAGGTGCAATTGCAAACACGAAGACGCCCGAAATGCTATGTAGAGGCAGAAGAAAAAATCACAATCGATAAGTATCCTGGGAAGTTAGAGGCCAGAGCGGGGCACATCACGGCCAAGCGCCATGTCTCTCTTCTTAGCCTCGTGCCATGTGGCTGAATGAGAACCGACTTTCATCAAGTGCGTCACAAGTTCACCAACGTCAGTCCTACTTAATTCAATCGCAGCGCTCTCGGTCTCCTTCACAAGATCACAAATTTTTTTTCGCGTAACAGATTGGCATACAAATATAGATAGCCACCTAGACTTGCTTCACGCTCCTAATTCGCCGTTCTCAACACTCCTGTCTCGTCACATAAAGCCACCCAAGCATTTCACCAGCAAACGGACCCGACAAAGAATCTCAACCCAGCTACGCCAACTGTCACATCATCTCATCGTGATGCCACGCAAGCACTCCAAATCCATCACATCATCCTCGTCCACACCCAGGCCCCCCTCCGCCGCCGCCCTCCCGGCCTCGCTCACAGATCCGAGCCTCCCGCTCCCCAAGCTCATCGTCTTCGACCTAGACTACACCCTCTGGCCCTTCTGGGTAGACACCCACGTTTCGCCTCCTCTCAAGCCCAGCCCAGCACGCACCTCCGCCACAGACAAGTTCGGCGACGATTTTGCTCTCTACGCCGACGTTCCCTGGATCCTGCAGCTCCTCCCCCACGCCACCGGCTGCGACTCCTCTCCCGACAAACCCATCAAACTGGGTGTCGCGTCGCGCACCTCGGCACCCTCTCTGGCGCGGGATCTGCTCAAGATGCTCCACCTGCCGCCCCTGGAAGGGGCTCTGGAAGGGGCCCTGGAAGGGGGCGATAAGTCGAAATCGAAGCCGCGGCGCGCCATCGATGTGTTCGACGGGCCCATGGAGATCTATCCGGGAAGTAAAGTACGGCACTTTGAGGCCATCCATAAGAAGACGGGGATTGACTTCGAGGATATGCTCTTCTTTGATGATGAGCGCCGCAATGCAGAGACGGAGAAGCTGGGTCTGACGATGCGATTGGTACCGGATGGGTTGTGCTGGCAGGAGGTGGAAAGGGGCGTGGAGGAGTGGAGGCGGCGGAGGGGGTTCCGGACGCGCTCTGAGGGTTCTGCTTCGAGGGGGTAGGGAAGTATTAATGGGGGTTTATATGATACATTTTCAACGAATATGCGCGGTCAACTTGAAAGTATTCACAACGGCGAGCATGGGAGCAGCATATGGGTTTCGGTATGTACATGGTCTCGCTGGTGTCGCGACTCGCCATACTGTCCATTGAGTCCACTGCCAAATGGCCGTGAGGAGTTGGTTGCGCACCAGGCATTGCATGATAGAGAGTCTTCGTCACGAGTCTGACCTGACTTGATCGTTTTCGAATTCTTATTGTTCTTCCTGCTTACCCTCGCAGTCTTTCTTGCATTTTTTTCTCACAAAGATATATAGTGACATAGTGGCGAATATAGATGAGCCATGTATTGCATAGCTCTTGCTCAGTATAGAAGGGTATTTCCAACATCTATCAAGAAACATGTACGAGAGCGCCATTCATCCCAATATATAAAAAAATCGTGTGTACGCCCTCTTCTGAGACGAAGACTCCTTCCCTCACCCCCTCCCTCGTCACACAGATCAGCGTACAATGTGCAAAATCATAACCCAAGTTTCTCCATGATCCTCATTCCCAGCGTCTCACCGTAAATTCTCATTTTTTTACCCTCTAGGCGGTAGTGGCAGCAGCCGCAGGTGCTACCCGGCCGTCGCTTCCAGTATTTTCCTCCAACTGTAACTTGTCAATGAGCTGACCATTCGTAAGCGCCTCATCCGCGTTAGCAACCTCAGTGTAAGTCTGAGCGGAAGTTTGCGTGCCTTCTGACAGATTGCCCTCCTCTTCATGTGACTGCGTATGCTCCACATCGACGCCGGCTTGGGAGGCCATGGTCTGCTCCTGAGAAACAGCCTGCTCCCTCACCAGCGGCCAGGCCTTGCGCACAGTACAAATCCTCTGCCGTCTCGGCTTACCCTTTTCTTTACCAGTGGCCACACAAACAAGTCTCTTCCGACCATGTTCGGCCCCCCCTCTCCCTTGTGCTTCTCCTGGCTGTTCCCCCTCCTCCTCCTCCTCCTCCTCCTCCTCCCACAGCAACGGCCCTGTAGGAAACGACGAAACGCCCTTTTCCCACGCCACGACGCCCTCCCATGCTGGATCCGCCACGGGCATCTGCCCAAACGAATGATCCAGACTCCCGCCATACTTTTTCGGAATGTTGCTCGGATCGATATAGCGTTCCAGTACGGACTTTACCTCATGCGGTCCCAGGACATGGATCTTAGACACGGTAATGGGGTCGAACCAGCGGCGCACCCACCCCCATACGGTGCTGAAGAAGAAGGGTGCCCCGATGATGAAGATCATGTCCAGCGTCTCGGGGTAGTGCGCCGTGGCGAGCTGGCTCGCTGATTGCATGTGGCTCTTGAGGTTCCAAAACTGTTTGAGCCCAACGCCTGTGATGTCGACTATGTTGGTGCTCATCGTGATGGGGACCTCGGCGTGGTCCCGGTCGAGCAGCTGCGTGCAGAACGGCTGCGTGAAGCGAGTGAGGTTTTCGTAGAGGGCGAAGAGGCGCAGGAGGCCTGGGGGTGTTTTGCCATCTGTGCGTGCGTCTGAGACGTTTTGTTTGGCACCTTGTTTTTCGTATTCCGACACGGTTTTGTGGTCTAGTTGCTTCACGTCAAATACGAAGAGGGGCGTGCCGCGGCGGTCGCGACGGCCGGTCCATTGGGGATACTGAGACGAGTGAAGAAAGTGAGAAATGTAGAGGTTAGTTTCTTTGAATCGTGTACCACCTGTCTTGATATCTGGTGCGTGGCCTGTGTTGCGGGCGGATTGAGAAGGGAAAAGGTTTGGGGGTTGAGGTGAAGACTCACTAGGCGCCGACTCTGTTCATAGGCTTCTAGCTCAATGGTTCGGTACAGTGTGTCGATCTGATTTGATGCCCTCCAGTCTTCTGTGTCCTTGCATTGCTTGTACGCGTCTTCAGGGACCCATCGGCGCGCACGCAGATATCGTCTAATACGCAGGTGGATGAAAGAAAATGATTAGCAGGCAGACGCCAAGAAATGGATCTCATGCGACGACTCGCTGCAAAATACGGCTCACTCAAGTGCGGACGTGGCAACCATCGAGGACAGGAACCGTTGACGAATAGTCAAACAAGACACTGGACAGTAAGAGAATAGGACAGAAGAACCTACAGCAACGTCTGATCATCATGACTAGCAGGCGGACCTCTTGTCCACAGCCCACCCTCTTCCAACAACCCCTTCAACTTATCCAGCGCAACCTCCTCCCTCTCGCTCAAGTGTCCCAGATGACCTAGCGGATACGCAAACTGACTCACCGCCGACGCCGACGATTTTACTCTTGTGGTCGGGCCAGACGTCCCGGAGTGGTCAGCAGACGGCGCATGCGGAATGTCGGCCGTCATGTTGGGTTGATGACGAGAACAACAAAACAGAGTTAAAAATCACACACGCAAGGGCGCAGAGCAGAGTGTGCCAGTGTGAGAAGTCCTTCGTTCTCAGGAAGCTGTGAGAACCTTCTCTATTTTCCTCCCGAGGGGGAAAAAGAAGAGTGAGAAAGAGGGCCGATCTGTTTCTTCTTGATTCGTAAGACGGATTATTAGTCCTGTGCGCCCCCTTTCTGCTGATGCAGCAAGCCCCTCGGATTATGTACTCTAGAAAGTGAGGAAGACGGGCGGTGTGGCGCAACGCACGTGAAGCCTAAAGGGACAGAAGTAGGTAGGACCGTGGGTACTCGGGAAGAACGCGCAAAGTTGTTGAAGCACAATATCGTCAGAGCTGGTGTTTTTTTTTTTTTTTCGAATTCACAAAAACTTTGGAATAAGAACCTGTTCTAGAAAATGAAAAGAAAAGAAGAGGGAAAAGTAATATTGCGAGCTTGATAGTGGCTAGAGTGGCCAGATGGGAACGAGTCGGAGATACCTTAGGTACTGCTAGAGAAAGGCTGGACTTGGGATGGGTGGTGTGGGGATCGGAGAATATGACAGTGACAGATTATGTACCTAGGTACCTACCTATGTATGTCCAATTGTCCATACAATACATACCTAGCTATGTACATTGTACATACATACCTACATACAGTATGTATAATGTAGATCGTGCAACAAGTCCGTCTCGCGGTCCCGCATCGTGCATTCCGGACTTGCGCGCGGCTCCGATGCCCCGAACGAAGGGGCGCGCCGATCGAGCGATAGGCACAGGGTATGTAATTGCAATTGTCAGCTCCTACGGGTCATCTCATTGGAGAAAACAGTCAGTCGGACATTGTCATGCGCGCCAAATTGCCGGGATCCGTCATGGCGGCACGCGGCGGCAAAACGCTGCGGATGAAGGAACCGTTCCGACGCATCCATCAAGATTGACGTCATTGCGCGCACGCCACCGTATCATTCATTGGCTTGACTTGATAAAAAGATCAGATTAGCCTTCACTATGCACACCGTAGGTATGTAACAAACAAGCAACCGACGCCCGACTCCCGCGTTTATCGCGTTCCCGATCATACCTTCCCCGCGCTACTCAATCAATACATCCTCCCCAAGTCGCCGCAGCGGCAACTGATTCATCATTGCTTCAAGATTGCCAAACCGCCCTATCGTGTCCTTGATATTGTCCTGGACAAACCCCATGCGGGCGCGTCCTACCCGCTCCCACGTTCCTACGCTGGTGCGCTCCAAGACTAGGAGCATAATCATTGTTTCCTCAATGTACCACAACACCGTCATGCGCTCCCCGCGAGCATGCTGCTCGAGGTATTCTCGAATGGGGCTCGGCCCGGAGCCGCTGCCCGGAGCCGGGTTTACGGGATGGGGAAAGTCTGTGCCTCGTCCTCGACTGAGTTTCACGTCTACAAAGAGGTCATTGAACACCCAACCGCTGCAGTGAACGCGCGCCTTAACTTTGTCTAGTACAAACGGATTGGTCACGCGTAGCAAGTAGCCACCCGGTGAGAAGGAGGGCGGGCTGCGTCCTGGCGTGAAGTCGTAGAGGGGCTCGCCTTCGGGGCTGAGCAATAGAATTTCCGGGGAGTAGGACCAGTTCATTGACAAGGGCTCGTTTCTCGTCAACTGCGTGGCACACACGTAGTGATGGTTGAGCATCTTCTTCTCTCTTGTTGTGGCATCTTGCTCAACCATGACGACCGACGACTGGAGCTCGACTTCACCTCGCCATCCGGCCCAGGTCCAGCTGGGCAGGTGCCGTCGTCTCCGTGGCCGGACAGTACCTGTATGGTGCCAAAAGCTTGTTGTCAGCGCGAACAAAAGTTTCGTCCGAGCCGGTCTTTGGCGCGTAGTCATTATTGACGGTGGGCACCATAGAGGAATGCCGACTAGGCCGCCCAGTTTGCCCCTGCCAACCGTCTTTTCGAGCCGCTTGGTGATGCCTGTGAAGGCATCGAGGGAATCGTGGTCAAGTGTCAGTCTGCGCTTGGTGTACTGCGCAATGTGCGTGTCGAAGTCGCGGAAGATGCTAAGCGTGCTCGGCGCTTCTACCGTCTGCGGCAACTTCTTCCACGCTTGCCAGCTGCCGTCCATATAAGAAACGCCGTTCAAGAGACCAGGTCTCACAAAATCACACATCTTCTCCTGGTCTCGGTCAAAGTACGTGGCCAGTGGTAGAATTAGTGTTTCCGGACACGACATGCCGTCACACTCCCAGTATATTTGACGTTCTGTGAAAATGAGACGCCGTCGAGCTAAGAGTCCTTCTTGGTACGTCCAGCCCCGCGAGAACCAGGTTGAGTTCTTGATATCGAGACGAGGATCGCGTAGACTAGAAACCAATGTGACATTACCATCGGAGAATCTGTAGGCCGGCTGTGTTGGCCGCGTGTTTGCGCCCACGCCAGGCAATCCATCCCTGGCATCGCGGCCATGTGCAGCAATGATTGTGAGTTCGGCGCCCTCAAAGATTTCGTCCATTCGTTCAATATGCTGCCTGCGCTCAGTAGCGTTGTCGGAATCTATGCAGAGCTTGTCCATCCACAGATAGCGAAACTTGAGTTCCAGTGTCACGGCAATGGCATCTTGAACCACCTTAGGCCAGGGACCCCGCACGTCTTTGCCAGCAACGTAGCTCAACGCGACGTAGTCTACAGTCATTTGTCGTTCCACCACCTTAGGGGGCGACTGGCTGCAATCAATGAGCTTGAATCCCGGTAGCGGATCTGACGATACCTCTCGCCTTCCGCATCGACCCTGGTGGTGACGGTCGCAGAACTGCAGCCAGTTGGCTGCAATAGACAAGTCTGCCGTTGGGCCAATCTCACGTCCCCAAATACCCTTTTGCAACCAAGACGTATCAGTCAGAAGCGTAGGTGGCTCTGGAGTCCGTCGGTCGGCGCTCCTAGTTCGACCCCTCGCTGCCAGAGCCTCTGATGAGAGTGATGAGGCTGATGTTGATAAGGTCTGTGGTAGGGTACGATATATCGCTCCATTCTCACCGAACCATTCTGGGTCAACATCCCAGGCTTTTGCGCCGTCTCCTTGCTTCTTGGGGACAACACCGAGAAAACCAGGTGCTAAGCCCTTGGCTTTGAGGCGTGCAGGATGGTCCATGTCAAACATTTTGGTGGTGTCGATCAAGTAATTCGTGTCTCTGCTGGAGAAGGCTGACAGACTGTAGTCACCAGCCCCCTGCCCAGGCACATGAGTTGCCCAGAAGAGCTTACAAAGCGGACACTTGGTCGCCCATTTGTCTTCTTCTAGTCCACGGAGCCGGGCCACAAAGCGCTCTTTCCCATCGAATGCATCTTCGGATGCTGGGTCAAGGATTTTGGCAAAGGACTCGTCAATCTCTTCCAGCGTGGTCTCAATATCGGCTGCCAGACTCGAACAAGACATGCATAGGTTGGGATCAACATTGCGAGCGGTGACTGATGCTGGTGCCGATGCCACGGCGGATGCTGTGGTCGAAGCATCCGAATGTGCCGAAGGGCTGCGACTTTTTCTCCAACTGAGACGCCGGATAAGAGATGCATGTCGAGGGGATCCGTCGTCGTCGTCCTCACGAGGAGTCTCCACGGTAAGATGTTGCATCATATTTTTTATTGGATTCTTGGATCGACGCCGTTCCAGAGTCGGCCTGCCGCTGCTGCCGCCGCCAGGGCTTACGGGTTCCAGCCTGTCAGTCATTTTCCTGGCCACAGGTATTTCTTGGTATAAGGATTCAGTGCTAGGCCGAACAGGCGATCAAAAGAGAGTCCAAAAAGCAGTCCAAGATTTGACCCAAGCAGGAATGAATCGTCCAGCTCGGGCTGGAAACGGTGGAGGCGACTCGGTCACTCGGAGATGAATAGTGCCGACTTTGGAGGGCCGAGGCTAGTGATGATTGTAAACAAAGGCCGCGTCTGGATCTATATTTGGCGTTTCGAACTCTTTGCTCGAATCAAAGAGCCGGGGTCGGACACGGAAGCACTTCACGGTCCTCAAAGAATGACTCTGAGAGGAGTGTTGGCGATTTGGTTGGCGCTGAGCCGCTGTAGACGACAAATTCAGAATCAGAAGTGAGCTCTCGACGCGTTAATATGGATGATTTGAAGATGACGGGAAGCGTCGCCATTTGTCGCAAATGACAACATGTGGGGTCACCATTCGCTCGGCTAATGAAGGGCGGTGGAAAGAGTGGAAAGGGGGGCTCTCGTCTTTTTTTTCTTCACGGAAGCGCCCAAAGGAAGCCAAGGAGACGAACGGGCCCTGCCGTACGCCTATTCAGAGTCAAGCAATGTTGTACTCTCCGTACCGTACGCCAGGTGATCCGGGTACATAATCCATTATCCAGGTAACTTATTAGTAATCGCCGATATGCTTCAGAAATTTAGTGTAATGACACACGGACTGAGAGGATGTGGTCCCATGCCATTAAAACTGATCTACGGCCGCAGCCGGGATCCCTTGTGCTGCGTGCATGCGTTGGACCAGGTCTCGTCGAAATACATACATAGCTACAGAGTAAACGCCGAACGGGAGCGGTCATCGGGGCTGTGCTGGCCTGCCGCCTCGCCCAGGTGAAGGGGCATTATTCGATGATGATGGCTTGACTTGACATCACCAAGTTATACCTACACGCTAATAGGAGCTGGCATGTAATCACCACCAGGATAACATCGTGTAACCTAGGTACCTACCTAGTACGTACATGCCTACAGATACTTGATACATGTGTACAGTGTGCCACTCGACCCCGAGCGCGACAGGAACGAATTGCATCTAACTGCAACACCACCAACTCTTGATCAAATGCTTTTAATAACTGTTCCAGTGTCTCGCTCAAAGCGTGGCTGAAGCTGGTAGCGGGGCTGTGCTCACGGCATGGAAAGACCAAACAACGGAGGAGGAGGAAGGCGGCGTCAATGGCAAGGCTGACAGAAATGCAACAGAATTGCACCAGAATTGCACCAGGAATGCCACCGCCCGCAGCTACAGACTACATAGTACAGAGACTATAGACATCAGATCGATCCCGACATGAACCAGCTCGACACTCACCAAGTGCTGACCTGCACCCAACACCAGTTCATGCCGTCTTTCTCCCAACAGCGTTGTTGTGTTGCCGTCACTCATCTCCACCATAATTCCAAGGGCACGCATGCGATATCCAACTGAGCCATTGGAACAGTGTACAGCTAGGACTCCAGCGATGAGCTCTCAATAGATCGACGGCCGTTCTAGACGAGACGTTCGATCGAAGCCGTTATCGTCAGCAGAGATTCGAATCCATTACTTGGCCCGATGCGGCGCCTGCTCGCACCATGTCCTTGACCGCAGCAGATCGCCAACGGCGTATCATCCAGCTGTCGCAAGAATGGAGTCTTGAATTGCCTTCATCGCCTGCGCCGCTCACGCGACCACTCATCAACCCAACCTCTTTCTGGATACAGCAGGACGATGTTACCGCTGAAAACCTCATGCAGGAACAAGCGACCGAGCTTCTACGGTCCACAAAGAAGAGCAGCCTTAGCAAAGCCCTTTCTTTCAATCATTCCAAGAGGAGCAAGAACTGGGATCCTCATCAAGTCCTCCAAGTCCTTTCAACGTGGATAGCCAATGCAGGTACACCAGGCGTCGCTGAGGCTTTACTTTCCAAGCTGGCTGCGGGAGGTGCCGATATTAGCGGCACCCAGACGAAACAGAAAAGGGGTAGTATTCTCACTCGGAGAAAGAGTGTCGACACTTTCATTGATCCATCTAAGCTTCTCGTATTGGCTGTTGAAGGCAACCAGTATGACATGTTACAGGTTTTGCTTTCGCACGTCGACTCTCACTCCATTAACCAGGCCCTCGCGCCGGCTATCCGTGGTGGCAACCTGACCATCGTGGAGCTTTTGCTACGCTATGGCGCATGTGCCTCGCAGACGTCGGAAGCACAAGAAGCTCTTCGTCAGGCCTGTGCCGATCAAAGTCGGTGCCATCTTGTCGAACTGCTCCTGCGGTATGAAAGTCAGCCAGCGTCAACATGGATATCAGCTTGCATGAGTGAAGCTACGAGAGCAGCATCCGTGGAAACGGTACTCCGCCTGAGCAGATCGACCGCAGATGGGAACTACAATAATGGCGAAGCTTTGAAGACGGCAATTGCACTTGGACGCCAAGATCTTGCGTTGGCAATTGTTATGGGAAGCACGCCTCCAGAAGGCTCATGTGTCAACGAGGCGTTTGAAGCTCTACGGCAACATCCATCTACAAGTCCGTCCACTAGGCTTGCCATGGCCGAAGTCCTCCTCTGCGCCGGTGCTCATGGTGGGCAAGTTTCACTGGCTCTAGAGAGCGCATGTGAGACCCAATTCCATGACATGGCAGAGCTCCTAGCTAGATATGGTGCGTCTATCGAATACAACGATGCGGCAGTGTTGAAGAGAGTGATTGTCCGCGGCGAAGTAGAACTGATCCGCGCCCTCCTCACCGATTCGGCCACATTGAGCCCCGCGCTGGCTTCGAGTTGTGTGCCGTGCATTGCCAAGCAGGCCACATTCGAGACTCGTGCTATGGTTCTTCGTCTACTGTTAAGGAAAGGGGCTCACGGCGTTGTATTGAATGACATGCTCATTGACGCCGCTGAAGCTGGCGACCTTGGATCTGTGAACATACTTCTCAGCCCGGCGTCTTCAGCGATTCCAGAGTCCACAATACCGAAAGATGCATATAATGGCTTTTCTCAAAGTCCACGCAGAGCTTCGAGACACACCGCGGCTTCTGTTGACCACAAGTCCGGTGAAGCGCTTCGAACCACTCTCCTGCGAGGAGACTTGTCCATGGCAGAAATAATCCTGTCTGGCCGACCCAGCACCAACACTCTATCGATTGTCTTCCCGCTCACAAATACGCTCGCTCCCAAGGATCGCTATCGCATGATCCAGCTCTTTTTGAAGAGGC
Source organism: Claviceps arundinis (assembly GCA_018360175.1). Taxonomy (NCBI): domain Eukaryota; kingdom Fungi; phylum Ascomycota; class Sordariomycetes; order Hypocreales; family Clavicipitaceae; genus Claviceps; species Claviceps arundinis. Next base: position 13,606 of record SRPS01000018.1, read on the forward strand.
CGCTGCCTGGACCTTGCTTACATGCCGTGCTACACGACGTGATCGGCAAGGACGCCACACGACGAGACGGTCTCTTGGTCAACTTGCTCCTAGAGCACGGTGCAGACATTAATTTTGATCAAGGCTCAGGTCTAGCCGGTGTTATCAGACAAAATGATGTCAAGCTCCTGAAGTCACTGTTGGAGAAAGCCTCTCCACAGACTGCTGCCGCTCGCATTATGGACGCAATCGAGGGTTCAGACCAACGAGAACGGTTCAACATGACTTCCATGCTTCTCGACGCTGGTGCAGCCACTGGAACGCAGGAAATCGCGAGCGCGTTATTGCGAACTCTGACAGAGCGACCTATCGACATGTCGTTATTAGACTTACTTTTGCAAAAGGGGGCTGCAGACATTAATCTATTGGATGGTTCTATCATCAAGAAGTCGGTAGCAGACCCCGATCCAAAGGTCCTAGACCTGCTTTTTAGACATGGAACGCCCTCGGCATCGTCAGTGACTTGTGCGTTCCGTGAGATGGCCCCGCTGCCATCTGTTGATAGCAAAGCCTTGAAGCTGCGCGCTATACTCTCAAGATGCTCTCATGCCCACAACCAAGACATGGATTGGTTATTGGCCCATGAAGTGCAGTCGGTGCTCAAAACGAGCAACGACGATGCAACCTTGTCGATCCTCAAGATTCTGCTAGATGGCGGCGCGAATCCAAACGCATTTAAAGCGGCAGCTTTATGCCATGCTGTCACTGCAGCTGATTCAAAAATGATGGATATTTTACTGGAAGCAAAGTCCTCGCTGACTCCCACTTCGCTTGGGGCTGCTTTACCTCATGCATTGCGAATTACAAATCTTGCACAAAGACTTGCGCTTACAAAGAAGCTTGTTGAGGCTGGAGCTGATCCTCTCGATATGAACCGCGCACTGCAGCATGCCATTACCACCTTTCCCAAAGACGCGCCGCTACATGACGCTCTCGCCACGAAAGCCGACACCTCGGACGGGGAAGCCTTGTTTCTATCCGTATCGACGGAGTCCGCCGAGACATTGAACCTGCTTCTCGCCAAGTCGCAATCATCAGCAGAGACGAGGAGCGCCTTGCTCAGCAGAGTAATGGAAGTCAAGGAGCACACGACACGTCACTGCATGTGCCAAAGTTTGTTGGAGCTCGGCGTCTACAATGACACTGCTTCGAGTGCATTGCTTGTAGCTGCACGCGATGGTGATGCCAAGCTGGGGAAAATGCTCATGGCCCATGGCGCAAGCGTTGCTAGTGATAATGGTCAGGCTATCGTGGAGGCCTGTCGTGGAGGCTCGGCAGAAGTCCTTGGCGTTATACTGGAGAAAGACGGCAACTTCCAGAAGAGCACGCTGGAGTCTGGCTTCGAGGCGGCAACAGAAGTGCGCGATTTGAGTAAGAAAGCGGCTGTTTTCGAAATGTTGCTCAAAAAGGGCGTGACGGGCGAGCTGGCGGATGCACAACTGCATTCAGCAGCTTGTAACGGGAAAGATGGCGAGGCTGTATTGCGGGTTTTACTCACAGCCGGCGCCGACCCGAACTTTGACAACGGACAGTGTGTAGTGACTGCGACGAGGAGTGCGTCGATTGGCAGCCTCGAAATTTTGCTTGGTTTGTGGGACGCAGGTGATAGACAGGCAAGTGAAACGCCCATCTTTTCAAGACGTCGGATTATGGATAGTTGTGCTGTGCTAACATAGCTACACAGAAGAGAGTCGCCCAGTCTACTCTGGTTCGGTCGCGCAAGGCTTGTTGGAATCTTAGTCGAGAGAATCGGTTCAGAATCATGAGTGATCTCTTGGAAGCTGGTCTGGCGGCGACAGACGACTTGCATATGGCGCTCAACGAAGCTGTCCACGAGGATGATCCCGAGGAGTGCCTCGTTCAGTTATTGCTTGATCATGGCGCTTCGCCAACTGCCAGTGGCTGCCAGACACTAGTAGATGCGGTTGTCAAGTTTGTCCCTTCGTTGCTGGCAAGAATCTTGGAAAAGGTGTTGCCCCAGGAGGACGTCGATGGGGCGTTCAAACGCGCCTTTGCTGCGGATACCTTCAACAGATGGTTCACCGAATCTGGCTTTCAGACGGGCAGTGTGCTTTTGGACAAAGGCGTCATTGGAGACTCAATCAGTGGTGCTTTGGTTCTCGTTATGAGGCGCTCTACTTCAGAGACACGAGACCTTGGAGATCGGTTTGTCAAACTTTTCGTGTCTCATCATGCAGACGTGAATTACAATCAAGGCGAGCCACTACGAGAGGCGGCATCCAATGCCGATGTTTCGTGGACCAGAGAGCTGCTCCAGTGCAGGCCGAAGGTTGAAACGCTATCACTAGCGTTTCAATGCATTTTTGACACAGCTCTGTCACAAGACGATGTTCTCGACCTGCTCGGATTGTTCACCGAGTACAGAGACGGTGATGTACGTGTTGACGTAATGAGCGTTCAACAAGGACGCGATCCGCTACTCGTGCGGGCAATTTCCCAGTATCCTAGATCAGTCGCCATTACGGAAACTCTGCTCGACGCTGGCCTATACCACGACCAAGCTACAAGATGCAAAATCCATTACGACGTCAAAGTCGCTGAGGAAATGACTCTTCTTTCGTGGGCTATAGCACAACCACAGAAGCGAGTCAGTAATAGTGTCATCGAGTTGCTACTCGCGCGAGGAGGTGAGTGTGATGGTGCATACACGGGATCTAGCTAATCACGAAGCATCATGTGGCTAATCAGTCAAACAGCCAAGGTGAATGGCGAGTCAAGCTTGTCTCACACGACGCCACTTATGCTTGCCATTCAGACACGACGCCCTGACCTTGTGAAGCTACTGCTGCTCGAAGGTGCTGATGTAGACGTGCTAGACTATAAAGAAAGGACACCTTTGTCCATGGCAACGTCTATCGGCGGCGACGTTTCCGAGCAGATGGTGTCCCTTTTGCTAGCTGCCGCGCCTCCGCGGGACGACGGTTCACTCCACAACGCCGCTCGCGATCTGAATCTTCCAGTGGTCAAAGTACTCATCGATTCCGGCCATGATCCTGACTTTCCTAGCCCGCTGCACGAGGGACGAAGTGCTCTGGCAGAGCTTTGCCTACATGGATCTGACAACACTGAACTTGTGGCAGAACGAGAACGCGCCATGCAGAAGGTAATGACGTTTCTCATAGACTCCGAGTCTGATCTTTCGATGAAATCGAACGGTAAAACTCTTCTTGAACTATGCTTCGAGGCAGCAGATCCTCTGACCACCACGCGAAGTTTGCTCAAGAGCGGAATGTGGAAGCACGTCAACAAGCCGTTTAACCATCATACCGCCGATGGCTACGTCTACTCGCCGACGATGTATGTCAAAAAAATTTTACCCAACCCCGATGTTTCAGCCCCCCTCTTGTCCATACTCCAATCTTACCGCGCCCACGATGTGTACTACGCTCTGTCCGGGCCCCAACCAAGCGATACTGTCGGCCTCCCAGAAGACCTGGCCATACAAGAGCGACAGCGCAAAGCGCGCCAAGAGCGCCTCGCCGAAGAGACTGCAGACTTTTCCACCGCCATGGCGCGCAAACACGAACTCGCGTCCGTGGAACACCGAATCCTTGCCCAGAAAGCCGAAATGGAAGATATGCGCCGACGGAAACTGCAACACGAAGACTTGCATGCCGTACGGTCCCGCGCGCAGCTTCAAGAGTCACTCGAAAGCGCAGCCCATGCACGAAGAATGCAGGAACAGCACATGCTAGCCGAATCTTCGCTTGGCCGAACTCGTGCGCTGGCAGCCACGGAGGTAGACGCCCAGGAAGCGCGACAGAGGAAAGCTCTCGAGTGGGAAGCGAAGCTCAACACGGAAAAGGTGGACAATGCAAGAGCTTTGAGTGCTATTCGGATCGGCGAGGGGCAGGAAGTGGAGAGATTGGATCAGGGGGCTGAGGGGAGGATTAGGGCACGGCTGGAAGCTCAGAGGAAGTTGGTGGAGTCGCAGGAGAAGCTGGCGAAGAGAGTGGCTGGTAGTCCGAATGGAGGTGGAGGGAGTGATTTGAGACGGCCGCAGATTGGGTATGTTACCGAGATATGAGGATGATGTATTATGTATACCTACCTATGTATTTGGAACTTGAAACTTTGCTCTTTTTTAGTTCGGAGTGGCGGGTCAGTCATGTCAATGTTTCAGGAATGGATTGATGATGAATATTGGTTGCTGATGCTCTGACCGTGATTCGTGAAGTACCCGGGACCTGAATAGTTGGCTGGCACCGTGCCATGTTCGCACGTATATTTGGCCAGATTGCTGTCCTGGAGCTGCAAATAGTCTTTTGTGGATTGGATTGGCAAGCTATGATAGCATCCTGAATAGATGGCTGCATTTACTTCGCACATACGATAGCTAGCTTGTTGTTCTGAAGCTGCCTGAGGAGTCGCCCTTTGTTGTCGTTATTGTCGAGAACGATGAGCCATCCGACGCCTGTTTCTTAGGGCCAATATACCGAGTCAAGCTTCGTGAAGATATAAGTGTTTTCTCCTTACATGTCAACTAGCTTCTCAGTTAGAGATGCTGTCTTTGTTGTTATATATCGGGAAAGACTGATCTTCATGATCTAGAGAGGAATTTTGAAACTTCATCACAATGATGACTATGGCCTTAACAAAGGGCTCTATCTAGCAGCTCCAGAAGGTCCCCCAGAAGTAGCTTCGTCGAGATCTGTCTCCAAGGGTCCTCACTTTACATGCTCATCACAACTCGAGCATTATTTGTGCATCATGCTTCTTGTTTTTTTTTTTTTCGGGCGGAAGAAAAAGCGACGCGTTGCCTGTCCCTCTAATGCCGCTTATTTGATATAGCCACAAGAATGTTGTATGCCGAATCGTTCCTAGCTATAGCTCCATCGATTGCATTCCCGCGTCGTCCTCGTACGTGACGCGCGAGCAGACGAGCAGCAATTGATTGTGGTGGTTTGCCCATTTGCTCACTCATGTACACATACATAGGTACATAGGTACTCACTACCTGTACTCCGTAGGTACCTAGGTTACCCCACGGTCCGCGCAGTTGAGCCAGTAACATTAAGCTGCGGAAGCTCGGGTGGGGCCACCGTTCGGCCAATACATGTTCCACACGCGAAAACTCTTGGCACGCACAAAAAAGGACTCTTCAGTTTGCTCCATCATCACGTCTATCCGTCGGCGACAAATCAGCTCCTTGACGTAACTCCTCATCTTCCTCGGTACGTAGCTCGCCCGCTCCTTCAATACACGCTTCGTCTTTCAAAATAGGCCTTTTAGGGACCTCTACAGCGTCCGGCTAGAATATCTCCCTCAGGAACCGTTCGCGCCAATCGAAACCGTGGGGGATTTTGCGACTGACCAAAAAAAACGGCGGGGCGATTCTAGTTCTTCCTCGTGCTCATTCCTCCACACTCTCTTCCAAGATGGCCGACCTTCAGGAGCGCCTCAAGAAGCTTGGCGCCAGCGCCCGAACTGGTGAGTAACACTCCGCCATGACGACTTGGGCCTTATATCTTGCCCGGGCAGGGCACATCTACACGTACTGACACAATCCCTTCCAGGGTGAGTTTTTAAGCTGCTTCATTTTATCCCACGACAACTCGGCCCATCTCCGCCCGAACCGACCGTTTGTTTGTTATATTGCAAGGGATAGGTGGCTAATCGATGTCGGATTCTCTTTCTGTTGGAAATATAGTGGCAAGGGTACTCCCCGCAGAAAGGTCAAGCGTGCGCCTGCCCGATCCGGCGCCGATGACAAGAAGCTTCAGCAGACCCTGAAGAAGTTGAACACTCAGCCCATCCAGGCCATCGAGGAGGTCAACATGTTCAAGGCTGACGGCAACGTCATCCACTTCTCCGCCCCCAAGGGTATGCACACCCTGTTTTGGCACCCATCTCCGACGATGCACCTTGTACCTCCATGACTTTTCTCTGAGATGCGACTCTGGCTCCCATGCTGACCTGGTTTTGAACCTCCCACAGTCCACGCCGCTGTGCCCTCCAACACATTTGCCATCTACGGGAATGGCGAGGACAAGGAGCTCACTGAGCTTGTTCCTGGTATCCTGAACCAGCTCGGCCCCGACTCTCTGGCCTCCCTCCGCAAGCTTGCCGAGAGCTACCAGAACTTGCAGAAGGGTGAGAAGGGCGATGACGACGATGAGATCCCCGACCTGGTCGAGGGCGAGAACTTTGAGGAGAACAAGGTGGAGTAAGCGGTGGTCGAATCATCTTTTTCCATCCCATCCTCTCCACAAAGACGAGGCGGGTCAACGTATTTATGAAGACACGTAAAACAAAGGAAGAATACGGGGAGATTGACGAAGCGGTTCATTATATGAGTGTAGTGACTAGGAGTTGATTTGTCAGTGAGCAATTGGGGCGGGAGCATCGTGACTTTGGCCCTGGAATGATACACTGGGTGCCTGTGGATGATGTACTGTTTTTGTTTGCCGGAAATTCGATCTGGTTTCTTGAATTTGAATCGTGGAAGCGCCTTTCCCCGTCGCCGTCCTCTAATCGGAGTAGGAAGAGAGAAAGAAAAGAGTGATTCATCTACGGGCTCTGCTTACATTCGTTGCTCTTTGTCTTTCTCTCCTCATCCTTTGTCTTCGTACATTCCGCGGAAGCACGGGATTTACAGGTTCCGGATTCGTAAATAGCAGGAGAAGGTGGGATGAAGCGAGTGACGGCACTTGTTGAATTTAAGCTGGTCTGGGTCGTGCATAGGACCTTAAAAGCATGTCGGAGGGCAGAGAAATAGAGAACAGTCAAGCATTGAAGTCTCTATAGTCAAGCCGTCCTCTTCACTTGCACGATTGTAGTGGCCCTCCCTGTTTCATGTCCCAGGCATGCCCGGGCGAATGAGGGCATCGGCCCTCCAGCTTGTTCTTCACTTCAACAGCATCCGTCTCTATCTGGAGCCTATCGAATTTGAAACTCCACAAGAAATGGAAAATACCGAGTCGCCTTGGTTAGGAATCCATCCCGCCAACGCAGACTGGCGTGCTTGCTGCTTCACCCGTCTCCTTTCCGCCAGGATCTCGCATTCCTTGATGTCCTGATACCTCCTTTCATCCCGGCCACTCAAGCATTGCTGTATGCGTTCCCAATCACTGCTCAGCGATGTTGCAACCTCCTCCGCAGCCATCCACAAGCGCCGCCTGGACACGCTACTGGCGCCCTTTTCCTCAAAGGGCCTCCTGCCTTGCAAGACGCCCCCCAGAACGGTCTCTTCTACGCCGCTACCCGTCCACACAGCGGCGAGGTTACTCGGCGCGATTTTGATATTTGTGCTCGCCTCATCTCGGGCCGTGTTCGGGGATTCAATGGCCACTGCCCTGCGCGAAAATGCGAATTCCTCGTCCGTGGTCTCGATCCGGAATGGGGTAAAACTGTACCCGTCTGGCCAGGACGAGCTGTCGTCCAGGGCCTTCATGCGCTCGGAGAACGCCCTTTGACATGCTGGGGCCGAGTACTGCGAAGAGGGCAGCACGAGACTATCTATGTAGGTGTTTGAAGGGTCGATGAGAAGGGATGTCAGCGACGAGAGCAGTGAGGTGCATTGCTTGAGGGATAGTTTGTCAGAGCACGACTTGGACAGCGTGGGGGGCGCGTCACCGCGGCCGGGTTTTCTGCGGACGATGCCCAACTGGGAGAAGTAGGCTCGGCCGGGGAGAATCGCAGTGGTGGCTTCCGATGACGATTGTGACGGTGACTGTTGATATATGTCTTGCTGTGATTGCGCTGGTGGAGGAGTGATATTCCAGGGCGAAGAGTCGTCTTGCGCGGCCATGACCAATTCCATGCTTGCGTCACCACCTGATATCCATTGTTGGAACAGAAGTTAGAAGATAAGAAGGATTAATTTAAACTTCACATTACTACGTCTTTATAGTGTACGAGGAACGTGCCAACAAGTCGAGTGACATGCAAAGGCACGGAAGAAAAGGACCAGGGACACGACATAGTACATACAAGGCGCCTCGGAGCAGTACATGTGCAGCCTCACATTATCTTTGATCTTAAAGGGTCGGCTACCACTCCCAGGCGGCACCACGTCGATAACCTGACTTGCTTGACCATGTTGTGCGCTTGCCATACACTCATCCAGGAGAAAGCGGTTGAATGCTCGCATGGCGAGAACCTCGGCGTGCCAGTCGTGGATGGCGTTGCCATTTGCATCACACAGTTTGGAAGCCGGAAGGCATTTCATGCCCGTTCTGCGGAGATGGGGAGAAATGAGCATGACTTGACTTGACGAGAAGCATCCCTATGCTCTGACGCTTCCTCCATACGAGGGCCATTGGTAATGAATATCGTGTTCACTGTTGGTGGAGGAAGGGGAGACTGCTTACGCCAAAGCTAGACACATCAGATCGCCATCCTTCTCGGCGACAATGCCACTCAAAGGAACCCATTCACGCAGTCCATTATCTCGAATGGTCGGTTTGCGCTTGGCTGGTAGCTTGTTGAACTGGGATATGACGGTCCGAGCGATCAGAGTCGCGCTGGGCGTTGTAGACATTTAAGCGGCCAAGAGGTGAAGTGATATCACAAGATCCCGCTTATCAAGTTCCATACGGCCGTTACAAATGCACTTACGTATCTGAGCGTAAATAAATATACATACATACTCATATGTGCAAACAAAACGTAAGAAGACGAGCGGTGTCGGTTTCGAGCGCGGATGAAGAGCAGCCTCATTCGTCAATTGTCATCCACTGTTCCCGTCCGAACCCCATAACGCGTGCTTCTCGCCTAGGCAAGTTCTCACTCGTGAGAGATCACGTGCGCATGCAGAAACCCAGTGCTCTCGCGCTCTCTCGCCTGCCCTAGCATGCTTAGTCAGCTAGACCACACACCACCAATTCGAGAAATTGGCCCTGTATCACGCCTCGACTTTTTGCCCATCCCGACGTCCACGCGCCCCTCCAACAATCCAACGGTCATCGACAACCCAGTACACCTTGTCGCTTCACAGCACACAACCGCGACAAGATGCGAACCTACGACGATTCCTTCTCGGGCCAGAGAATTTACCCTGGCAAGGTACGACCGCGTCTTTTTTGTCCTGGTTCCTTCAACTCTATACTCGCCCCGTTGTGCATCGTCAGAGTCTATGTTTCTATGCCGTCGCTGTGGGTTGAGGTGCTTTGCATGGCATGCGGAGTTGGAAAAGGGGCAGGTTCAATAGCTTGAGAGAGTTTACAGATAGAAACGAATAAGGTTTCTGTCTATGAGGCAGGACGAAAGGAGAGGGAACTTACTCAGAGCGCGCGACCGAGGGATCTATGAAGACGACGGCAACGGGACGAATGAGACTTGTTGAGCACAAGCAGATGCCGAATTGCTGACATTTTTGTTTCAAGGGTAAAATCTACGTCCGTGGCGACAGCAAGGTCTTCCGATTCCAGAACGGAAAGTCAGAGTCGTTGTTCCTGCAGCGAAAGAACCCCCGTCGCATTGCCTGGACTGTCTTGTACCGTCGTCAACATCGCAAGGGTATCTCTGAGGTACGATATCGATTGTCCGCGATCCATATTCGAATATATGTAGCTCTTCCGATTCGATGCTCCGATCTTCTTGCAACTCGCCTGTCTGGTATCGAGCGCTGGCATTCGGCCGTATCAACACGCTTTCCCTCTATTCTTTGTTCCTTCAAAAGAACCTAAAGAAAACGACGTACATCATCAAAACGAACAAGCGGCGACTCGAATACAACAACAGACATGGCAGTGCTTAATAGCAGGCTCGGGCTCTCTCTAAGACCCGATCAGAACTGAAAAGAAGAAACGAGCAATCGAGAAGTGAGCCACGGGTGCCGGAGCAACTGCTAACAATTTTTACAGGAGGTCGCCAAGAAGCGCTCCCGTCGCACTGTCAAGGCCCAGCGTGCTATCGTTGGTGCCTCCCTAGATGTGATCAAGGAGCGCCGCACCATGCGGCCCGAGGCCCGATCCGCCGCCCGCGCTCAGGCCATCAAGGAGAGCAAAGAGAAGAAGAACGCCGCCGCTGCCGCCAAGAAGGCCGACAAGGCCAAGTCCGCTGCCGCGGCCGGCAAGGGCCAGACCCAGCGAAACATCAGCAAGCAGGGTGCCAAGGGTGCGCCCGTCAAGGTCGCCGCTCGAACTCGCTAAACAGTTTTGTCTGATTTTTGCTCGGGGAAAGGGGAGTCGTGTTGGATGCTGAAGGGATCAGTGGCTGGTGGCCCATCATGGTTGGGAGTAAATGGCATGGTGTTGGGAAATCCTGTGGCGGAATCCGCGGCACGGTGACACTAGCAGGTAATGACAATTTAAACATGAATGCGTTACTTCATATCCCATTGCTGGAGCACCTCAAAGTGCTACAGATCGAAAAGATGCACGTACACACATGAATGAACAAGGTGCTAGATACTGAAAACCGATGATGCGAATTGGGGTTTGCGGAGTGGTCGAAGGGAGCGGGCTTTTGGGCTTGACAGACACATATTTTGTCAAGGTAGAAAACTATGCTGTCTTTATCCTTCCTCGCCTCGCCGCTACAGACGAATTAAAATGAACCTAAATAAAGACGTGATGCCTGTGAAACATGTCATTGGTCGATTCTCCCTTCTCGGCCCTGCCTATGTTATCAACGCGTCCTTCTGCGCGTGAAGAATCAGCTCAACGGCTGTCAATCCCAACCGGACGTCAGCTTCCTTGCAACACCAAACCCTACTAAATACAGATGCTACTGGATCACGATCCGGATCTGGACTGCGGTTGTATCACTCCTCGAGCCGCGTCTTGACACGCATAAATGTGCGATCTCGTACCAACTCGAGCGGACAAAATTCCGTTTCCACAGTGGAAGATGCAAGCAAGTTCGTCAGACATGTCTCATGATTGAGCCTATTCTATTCCGTTCGCGCGCGCGCAAGATTCGCAGTATTTTTCTCTACAACGGCCCGAATCCTGTACCGGTTCATACATCATTCGCGGCACATTCCAAACCTACAAGCTGGCCAAGACAGCCTCAGCACCAGACTTTTCTATGCCCGAGCCACTTTCCTTATCCGCGTACACAACCTTGCCGTGGTCCACCGCGATAGCATATCGCGCGGTGCGCTCGCCCATCGTCCAGCCAATAGACTTGCTGAAGCCATTGTCGTCGGCAAAGATGATGAAGTCGTCCTTGATGCCGTTTGCCTTTCCCCATGCGGACATGACGAAGGCGTCGTTGTAGGCAATCACAATGACTTGGTCCACGCCCTTGGCCTTGAGGGCCTCACGGTTCTTAATGTACGAGGGAAGGTGGGAGGCCTGGCAGGTAGGCGTGAAGGCACCAGGGACGGCCACAATGATGACCTTTTTGTTCTTGAGCTCTAGTTATACCCGAGAGAGAGCTTCGCGTCAGCGGTTTTGGTTCCTGAGCTTTGCCATTGGGGAGGGGAGGGGGGGGGGGTTGGGGGGATTCTAAGGCAGGCAAAAAGCCGCCTTTCATTGTTAATTGGTGCATGCAGGAGCAGCTTTCGTGACATACCGGTGCTGGCGTCGTACGGGCCGGGGACACCGCAGGTGAGAATGTCGTCACCCGAGGGCACAATGTGAGTGAACTTGATACCCTCGGGGAAAGAATCGCCGACTTTGAGACCAGACATGATGTGTGTGTGTGTGTGGATATGGGGATCGTAGAGAAAGCTTTGTAGAGTCGGCAAAAAGTGTTGCAACGTGAGAGTTGAAGGTTGTAAGTTTGTAGGAACTGTCTTCTTCTAGATACAGAATGAGAGGAAAGGGAAAGGAGGAAAGAAGATGATGAGCTTCCTACGCTGCACTAAAATACGTCTCCGCGCTGAACCCAGCCCAGAAAAAAAAGAGGAGAAGGGAGCCCTGAAAATCAAATCAAATCAACGTTTGTAATGATACCTACCTACCTCCGTATGTACGGAGTATGTACCTACATACATACCATAATACGAAGGGTCTTTCCGGAAGAAGAAAACCGCGCAATTGGATTTGTAAGGACAAAAAGCCCGGGGAATGGAGCTAAGAGCTTGGATTTTGCTCCAGAAAAGGCCTGGAGGCTGGGGGTCTTGATGGCAAAGTACTCCGTACAGCCGGGACTAAAACACAGCAACTTGCATGATGTCATGTCAACCTGTTGTTTTCCCAAGGACAAGCTCGAGACAACGGGTTTTGAGATGCGGGATTCCATGACCAGTTGAGACACAGCTTCGTGTTGAAACCTCAAGCAACCCAGATCATTTATACGGAGTACGGAATACAAATCACTGTGATGCTCTTCGTTTTCAGGGAGCGACTGGAAGCATTTGGAATTACATGAGGGGGCGGTTTCGGCGAGCGGGGATCGTCGGGTCCATTCGCTGCGGTTCGCTGAAATAAGTGGGGGCTACGGTTGCCGACGGAAGGGTTCACCCTGGCTCGGGCTTGCACTTCTTCGACTTCTTTCCATTGTCCGCGATGAAGACTCCGTATGTACGGAGTAGTACATACTGTGTTTACGGTCTTATCTGGTCTTGTGACCTTGTCTCTCTCTGCTGCCAGCCCTGGCTCATCTTGATGGCTTAGACATTCCTCACCCTCGCGGTTTTGACTCTGGGAGCTGAGTCGAGGGGCGGTTGGCGACTTTGACCCAGCGCTGAAGATGAGGGGGAAGCATGATTTGAGAATACATATTGCAGAGTGCATACAAACTCACAGAGTATCACCCAATTGACTCTCGGGAATTCCCGTTCGTGCCTTGCCGATGGGAAGTAAGTTAGGAACCGAGGCATTTTCTGCGGTCCGGCATTTTTTGCTTCTCCACTCGAGTCACTTACCAGCGAAAGGAAACTGCCTACCTAGGTAGCCTCATGGTCTATACATGTAATTCTGGGTCCTGAATGGGTCACATGATGCATCTGGTACAGAGCAGGAGATGATGAGACAGTTTGTCTTTGGCTCTGGGGTATCGATCGAGATTGATCCGGAGAAGCAACGTCCTACCCCAACTTGCTTTAGGAGCGTGTATGGATTCACGGGTGGGATCGATGAATGTGAACGTGAGCGGAACGGTAGGGGCTTTCATCTTGCCCCTTGGGTCCCCCATTTTTATCAAACAGTCAAGTCACTTTACGGCAGCAAGGCGCAATTAATGATGGAGCCATGAGTCCATGACGGCAATGTCCACCAGACACAGCATGTGCCAGACACGAATTACACCCACCCATACATGCATATTTGGTTTCCACGCTGCATTTGGAATCACCATGACAGAACGCTGCTTGCTTAACTGATCTTGTTACTCGTAAGCTTCGCAAACAGCTGACCACAGGACTCCAGGGTCTGATACGAAGACCTTAAAAACAAAGGATTTTCCTCAAGTCCGAGACTCCGTTTCACATGCCAAAAAAGTGGAAAAAGAATTGTTGAAAAGGGGGAGACTTGTTTTTATTCTCCTGCAGTCCCTTTTTTGACCCATTCCTCAAAAAGTCTACCAACAAATGGACACCTCCCGCGTACACTACTGGCCCGCATCAAATGTAGCGTTCGTGAGCGATCTAGATGGCAGCGCGAGCACGGCGGCGGTCACGCTCCTCGGCAATGGTGAGCTTGACTCCCTTGCCCTTGGGCAGAGAAATCCAGGGCTTGTCCTGGCCAATGACGAAAACGTTGCTCTCACGGGTGGCGAAGCTGTTGTCGATGGCGTCCTTGATGTGGACAATGTTGAAGCCACCATCGTGACGCTCACGGTGGGTGATGACACCAACACGACCCATGTTGCGACCACCGGTGACCATCGCAACGGCACCAGTGTCGAACTTGATGAAGTCGGTGATCTTGCCGGTGGCAAGATCAATCTTGACAGTATCGTTGACCTTGATCAAGGGATCAGGGTAACGAATGCTATATCCGAACACAAAGCGTCAGCCAATCCATTGGGCCAGTTCGAAGGTGATACATTACAGCCGTTGAAACCTCTCCTTCCTCCAATAAGGCTCGCTCCTTAACTCGAGTCATTGTCCTTCCAGATGAAAGAGACAACGTGCGAGTCGTCACACAAACTGTTGAGTTCGGAGGCCTGCTCGGAGGCGAGCCGGGGGCAGGATTCGATAAAATCGACCAAAGCTTGGTTCAACGGCTGAATGATGTCTGACAGAACTACTCACGTCCTCGCATCGTGCGTGACCAGGAATGGGATCCCACCGCGACCAAGCTGGACGCGCTTGACCTTGCCCAGCTTGTATTCGGCCTCCTCGGTCTGAATTCGGTGGACGGTGAAACGGCCCTTGGTGTCGTATACGAGACGGAAGTTCTCGCCTGTCTTCTCGATGCTGATGACATCCATGAATCCAGCAGGGTAGGTCGAGTCGGTTCGGACCTTGCCATCGACCTTGACCAGGCGCTGCATGAGAATCGACTTGGTCTCACGGTAGTTCAAGGCATACTTGAGACGGTTGCGGATGAAGACGATCAGGGGCAAGCAGTCGCGGAGCTTGTGAGGACCGGCGGAGGGCTTGGGGGCATAGACACCAGACAGTTTGTCCAGCAACCAGTGCGAGGGGGCGCTAAGGCGCTTCTGGTGCTTCTTGCTGCAGTTCAAAAGATCCAACGTCAGTGCATCGTGCGACGATTGACAACCTGAAGCTCGCCATTATTGACGCGAAAAGGGCGAAGGGAGGAATCCGAACGAGCTTGGATTGATGGGCAATTCGCAATGCTACTCTTTTGGATTCCATTTCGCCTAATGCCATTTGAATTTAAACCGTTGACTTACATTCCGCGGGCCATTTTGTCGACTGGATCAGGACGATGAACGGTGATGAGGAAAAAAAAGATGTCAGCACACCAAGCGAACCTCGAAGAACCAAAGTGTAAAATGCTAAGGGGGACCGAATGATTTTCCACCCTGCCAAATGGCGTTAGCGTCAGTTGCTGAGGGGCTTCGTGCCCTACTGTCTCGGATGTCTGTCAAGAAGCGAGATTTTTCGCGGTGGACCACTCCAAGCAACGAGATCATGTGATATAGCACCTGATCAGCTTATCTAGTGCCTCCACCTACATTATCCCTTACCCATCAGCCCCGTTCGACGCTGGTTTATTCCTTCTCATCATCGTCAAACAAAACGTGCCTGTAGCAAACGACTCAAATTATCGTAGCAGCCAAGTCTCACTATGGACAGAAATCTGGCAAGCTTGACTAATAAGAGCAGCACGCGTTACTATGATGCCTCGAGCCAGACCTGGCCCCCCCCTCATCTGAGCCGATCTAGACACGTGTTCTTGAATATCACACATTGAGTTACCTATCCTTAGCTGATTTACACATCATGGGGTTGACTGTTATGAGATCTTGGACAGTGCTGCTCAGATGGGTAGCTTTCATTTGGTTTCATCGCATTGTTAAAGTATTGACTTAACCACGTCATTTCCTTTTGCCGAGCCCGAATAGCCTCTCAGAGTGCGACTGTACAATCTGTCTACTGAGGCTCGAGAACCACCAGAAACAAGCCAAGCAGCGGTGGCATTTTTTCATCCATGGTTCTCTAAAGTGAACAACAAGTCTCAATACATACATACAAAGGTGGCAATGTTAACATGCCACGCCAAAAGTCTGGCAGAAGTGCTTCCTCTCTCTTTTTTTTCAGACCTTCGCGATGATTCGATTCATCATTTGGTCGAGGACTGCCCATGATGATCACGGCGTGTTTCACTCATAAACCTCGGCGGAGACAATGAACAGGGAGACGAGCCAGTGCCATACCGTGAAAATTGATGAGAGGCTCTGGAGTCATCCAGCAAAAGCCTGGAGATGTCCATTTCACCACTTATGAAGTGAGCACCGCTGGGTTCAGTAAACTCGAAGCTTTGGGATGGAGAAGCGTAGCTGCACGGCTCGGAAACGTGCAACGGCCAGGCAGAAGGATCATCCCTTGGAGTGTGGCGGTCGGAGAGAGCAGGTGCCTTGGAAGACTGTTTGGGGCGCGTCAGAGAGCTATCAATGGACATGTCAACAGCGGGCTCGAGGACCTTGCCACCACGAGCTCCATCGTTGGGATGCAAGGTAGCCTTCTCAATGCTTTGATAATTTCCTGGATACTTGTTTCGAACGCGATCTCTCAAATCGGTTGGTTGCCTGTTGGACAGATGGAAGCGAGTGTCACGCTGGATTTTTGTCCATGCGGGACCATAAATAGCGAGTCCCTCGAGGATCTCGCGGTCGTCGCGTTCAGTAAATGGGCGTCTTTCGCGTCTATGCGACTTTTTGAAAGGACCGTGAATGCCTAGCTCCGCGAGATCCTCAAGTTTCTTTCGATGAGCACGACTCTTCTTCTGCGTAGACATTGCATCGTTTTGCTTATAAATCGCATCGAAATCAAATCGAGGCGAAGGGGAGTCTTCGATAAGGATATTTTCCGAGTAAATGCCCTTCTTGGTAGCTCGGCGGCCCATCTCTTGCGATGACGCCCCTGGTGATGGCTTGCCCAAGCCTCGAAGTTCTTCAGGGCAGCATGTTCTAAACCTGTCTTTCAGGTCGCCAGCGGTTCGGCGATCGAATTTGAATTCCGGATCTTCCAAGATGCTCGTCCATTTTCCCACCCCATGGCGGTTCACGCCTAGAAGCAGATGCTTGGTCTCTTGGTCAGACCATCTTCTGCGCGGCTTGGAAGCTCGCTTCCTACTTCTGGCCGGGGACTTGTCGCTTGAGGGAGATGCAGGCCTTGGAGGGGATGTTGGCCTTGGGGAGGTTGCAGGTCTTAGGGGAGATGCAGGCCTACGTTCGTCCATAGCTGCGTAGGCTATCTCGCTGAGGTATCTGATGTTGCTAATCTCGGTATCATAACTTGAGTTCGAAGCCATGGGCGGGAACAGGGCAGCATCCGGAGGTGGTTCGAGCAGGCCGTTGATAATGGGCGGCATCGAAGGCGCATGTTGGGTTGACCTTTGCCTCTTCATAGGCTGAGGAAGCTGGACATTGCCATGGGGCTTTCGGTCCCTCTTATTTGTAAAGGCATCATCTGATGCATCCTTCAAGTCCGGGAAGATTCGAGAGCGACTGCTTGATGGCTCGGCGGCTTCTCTGTCAAAGGCCGTGCGAGGCGGATATTGGGAGGCACCGTTGGGTCGATCCGTTCGATATGCGCCATCGACTTCTATAGGAGGCAATGGTCGCTCTGATGAAGAGGAGGGGAGTAAGGAATGCAACGGAGGAAGGTCAGCATGGTGGAACAGAGACGAGGATGGTGCACCATTGTTGTAATTGAGCAAATGAATCAGACGCGGTTCGATGGTTGCCATGACGGGCCAGACGTGCGAACGCCGAAGAGAGGCTACTGGTTTATATTGATTCCTCGGAACGGAAACAGCATGCGTTCATGGGCAACCCGGGTCTGAAATCCGAGGAATCCAGAATACCGCACTCGATCGACGATGAGAGAGGGAAACCGGGGCGCGAGGAAGATATAAAAGGCACATGGATGGACCAAGGCCGAGCGGGAGACATACTCGGGACGTGTTTAGACTTTTGCACAAGGTGAGTGGCATGAAGTGGCATGAGTGGCATGCATGCGTGGCATTGGGTCAAATCCCCAGTTCATTCGGTCGTGCCACCTATTCTGGCACCATGTCGGGTCGCCAGCACGTGAAAGAAGGCGTCACATGCGACGAGACGGCGGCCAAAACTTGCAGCTGTCAAAGCGTTCCAGATTGAGACGATTGAGACAGACAAGTCCTGACCCCACCCATGGTCCATTGCTCGTGGCTGATGCTTGCCGCCGATTGGATCCAACTTTGGCGTCGCTCCAGTTCGTGTTCGTACCACGGAGTCCCAGCGAATGCGCCCGCATATGTACGGAGTAGTACTCCGTACTCGTACCTAGTTACCTCATCTTCCCTTCATCTCATCACAAACTCCGTAGCAACTTTGTCGATTGCACTTCATCAGGTTCACATCCCCAGCGTCCTGCATCCTTTCACCAGCCGCTTTGCTTACCCGATGAGCTATTCGAATTTCGCCAACCCCTTCTGCTGGCCTCAATCGCACCATGGCATGCTCGCTGCCCACCGTCCCTCGGCTGGTCTTTACTATTGTTGAGCCCATTTCACTGTGAGTTGTCTCGCGTCGTAGTGCGCCGCCGCCGATGTTTGGTCACATTTGCCGTCTCCGGTCTGCAACTAGCCGCCAGACGACAGGCAACCAGTCACATCCACAGTCGCACAATAACAGTCACAGTCACGTACCAGACCTGACCTGCTTTTCTCGACGTACATGATATTGGCGGCCCCCTTCCTGCAGTCCTCAGCCACTTGATCAATTATGATACATCAATATCGGTGTATGTGAAGACACCACCGGTGCATTGCTAACTATCCGGGAACCTTGTTCCCCCAATAGGATTGCCGGTTTCCTCGGTGCCGTCAATGATCCTGCTTGGTTTGTCTCTGAGCAAGTCCCTCAGATAGCAGTCTCGGCAGCCACCGTCAGCGAAAATGGCATCCTTATAGCAAGGCAGCTCGGCAATCTCTATCTTCTCATGGCGTTGGTTGGTCTGTTCGTGCTCAACACAACCTCGGAGACTCGCGTCGTACGCAGCTACCTATGGGCGCTCTGGCTTGGGGACATTGGCCATGTGGCTCTTAGTTGCTACGGCTTAGGAACAGAGCGCATGATGAAACCGTGGGAATGGAACTCTTTGGCGTGGGGTAACATCGCATTTACTGTCAGTATACTCCGCGTCTAGTGCTGTTTTCCTTCCGTCTCGGCTGTCGCTTTTTTCTTTTTCTTTTGGCTCCCTTAGTCTATCTTGACACTTCCGCAGCCCCATTTGCCCCATCGCCTGCTGCTACTCAGCAATGAGCATACTGAAAAAAGTGCCATGTATGAGTTCAGCGGAGCACGCGTTAGGGTTTTGGATCATCGTGAAGCAGTTCTTTGCTAAAAAAAAAAGAGGTATGGAACATCTCCACAGGCCTGGCTGTTCTCAATGCGCTCTGCCTACTTCCTCGGCATCTTTGGCCCAGACAAGTCTATTGTCACCACTCGAAAGAAGTTGGCCTAGTATAAGCAAGCACATGTAAAGCAAAAAGCAGTCATGACAGCCGAGCCCGGCTGAAGACTGCTGACGCGCTGAACATCACTTTGCTACAAAGTCTCGTCGGCATATTTTCTGCAGTGGATGGTGTCCACGATAATGCATGGTCCTTATCATTCAATGATGCAAGACTACGTGAGTATGTTGTAAGGCCGCAAGTCAATGGTGTCAGGCTTCGCAATATATGACGTCTTGATATGTAGTTTTCTAACGAGCATGTTCATGACTGATCACATGCCCATGAATGTCAGCTTGCAGACGACATTCTGGACAAGCATCTGGCCTTTTCAAAAATATCATTGAGGAGGATGACCACCATTTTTATGTACCGTGTCTTGAATCGGACGTCGGATTAGGTAGGTAGGTACATATCGACATTTGAATTACAGTATTGCATCATGTCAACTGTCTAGCATGTGCCGGTCAACTTACCTTATCCTTGCGTCCGTGCCGCTTCCCGCCATTCCGCCTTCAGGGTCCCTTTGACAGATATATTCAACAGACAGGCCGTCCTCGGTGGCGGGGTACTCTGTGTTTCCCGGCATGTTGCTTGAGGCTTGGGCAAGGAGTTGAGCAAGCCAATGACAGCCATCTTGTATTACCTCGGCAAGACGTAGGATGATTGTACCTAGGTACAGCCGCCCTACTCAGGGTTAGGGTTAGGGTATCGCAGGTGCATCACGTGATTAGGCAAAACTGAATAAATCGTGCGGCGACGCGAAGCGGAGGCGCACATTTCGCAAACTTTTTGTTTGCCTCTTTATTCGGATTTCATGTCACGGAGTAGAGTTTCACGTCCGTCACGAACCTCCAGAAACCTTGCTTCTGCCATCAGTCTTCCCACGTCGCCTTCCTATCGCCAGCCTCTCGGGCCCATATTTTCCTCGTGTGGTGTCTGGCGCCGATAGTTGGATCGTTGCCCGTTCAGTTGCACGTTCAGCCAGCACAATCATGATCAATACACGCGCGAGGGGTCGCAGAGAGAGAATGTCTGGCACTGAGGCTCCCGCAACGCCAAGAAGGTCGGCTCGACATATGTCTGGTCCTAGTCCAGGTTCTCTCTCGACTAGATCCGGACCAACCCGGAATGCGCAACCACGCGGCGAGGTCAGGAGTTTAGCCAGCAAATCAGAAGACTCCTTCATAAGCGACGGGGAAAGTGAGTACGGTACGGAAGACTCGATTGACGTGGACGTTGCGGGACAGGACGGAGAAGATGCGTATCATGGTAACGGAGGTGATGACGATGACGAAGATGACGAAGATGACGGCAACGAGGGTGAAGAGGACGACGCTACTGTCACTGAGGCGCGGGAGATCCAGTACGAAACGATGATCTCTCTGCTGCCGGATCTCAAAAGAGCCACGGATGAGCTCAAACAACTAATCGACAACAGAGACGATGGCCATGAAGTATCTGCTGCCATTCTCAAGGCAAAATGCGGCGCAAAACGCGGCGCACTTCGTGCAGTTATCGAATCGCTAAATTATCCTGCTTTGCAATCTCCATTCTTTGACTTTTCATTTTTGGAAGGATCTGACGAGTCTCAAGGTCCCGAATACTTCTCCATCATAAGGGCATCTCTGGCGGCAAATCTGGTGTCGGCTCTTGATGGCATCCAGCAAATCTTCAACGACGATCCTGTGGACGTCTTGTCCACTTTCAAAGACTTGGATGTCGCGTTCCCGCAGCTCCTTGCTGAATCACTAGAACACAGTCATCTGTCATCTCTCGCGCTTGATATTCGCTCTCAGGTGTTCATCCTGACGCTCGCTGCCCAGCCTGGGGAGCCGAATATTGACGCCGCGATTGCCTTGGTGTTCTGCGCCAGCGAGGACAACCATAGCAGCCACGATACTAGTCCCAACGATATCGTGGGACCGTTCAAGAGCCTCCTTAAGACCGGCGAGAGTGGAGAAGAGATCAAAGAAGGGGCTCTCGATAAATTGATAGCTTCCAGGATTCAGGAGCTTGCTGCCGTGTTCTTCGAAGACGAAGAGCATCAAGGTATACTGAGACTTCAAGAGAAGTATCCCTTGAAACCTCTTCTGCAAGATGTGTACAAATGGTGCCTTGAGCAGTACCAGCTGGTAGAAGAAGCGGAGGGTCAAGATATTGCGAGCGCAGACGAGCAAGTAGACCCCGAAGAATATATTCTTCAAGACGCGCAGGAGTCTTCGCCGTCGATGCTCGACACACCGATCAAGATCCCCATCGTGCGCCGCTCACCTGATGTACAGAAGTAGGTCCCTGATTCCCAGTTGTCGCCTTCTTTCTCTCAACACTTGCTGACTGACTTTTTTGCACTCATTGCAGAAAGGAGCCTCGTGTCAGGCCGAAGAGAGAACCGTCTCTTGCACCGAGCGACTGCAGCGTCGAAACCGCGATGCTCCTGCAGAAGGACTTGGGCACTTCACTTCCCACCACGGGAAAAAGGCGACGAGGCCAAGGGGTCGACGGTGGCCATGACGACCACGATGGCGATCACGACGGCGACCAATGCTCTGAAAGCGATGAGTTTGAGACAGACGCCAGACTGGATCACAATCCAGACGCTGTTAGAGCATCAATTAAGGCCTCTAACCCGCTTCCCCCATCAAAGCGCCAAGCCCTCCCCAGTCAACAACCAGTCAGCAGCTCGATGCCGTCATCCAGTATACCTCACCGCGCAACACTCCCTCATGGAGAGACCTCCATTCCCGCGTCCGACCGGCCCAACCTGGAGAACGTGAGGGCAAGGAGGGAGCGCACTCTCCATCGCGCTCGCGCCCAAGACCTCGGCCCGAACCCAACTTCCCACCGGCGCCTCGCCACCGCGTCCCCTCCGCCTTCTCTCCCCCGCTTTCCCGCCACCATCAGGCAGCGCAATCCGTGGTCCGACGACGACTCAACCCTCCTCGTTCAGCTCATAGCCGAGGAACACGCGAAATGGTCCACCATTGAGCGCAAACACGGACACCGCTTCGAGAGGCCGCGGAATCAGCAGGCTTATCGGGACAGGGCCCGCAATATGAAGGTCGATTTTCTACTTGCGGACGCCGTCTTACCCCCTGGTTTCGATCTCGTGGTGCTGGGGAAAAAGGAAGAAATCAAGGTGGAGTTCGGGGGAAGGAATCCCCATAGGAAGGTAGATGATTGTGATGAGAATGGGAGGCCTATCAATACGCGTCTCAGGCAGTTGTGATGCTGGATGCGTTTGTGTGTAATGATTACTGCGAGACGGTGCGCACTCAGATGGGGTTCATTGCGGACGATTCGGTCTATATGTTATCCTGGCTTTGTTTCTGGCATGTCACTTCCTTTCTTCTTTCTGTTTCTCTTCATACTCCATCTTTTTGTCCTTCATTTCTGGACACTCTTTTTCTACTCGCTCGTTTGGATACCCTAGGAGCTGCGGTTCAATGTTTGACTACCATTTAAGAAATCCCCTTCATTGCTCGTGCGGGCAGAATACTTATGTAGGCAGTTGGTTCTTTTTGCTGCGTCATGAGAACATTCTTGGAGCCCAAATCCGTTCTTACCAAGTCTCTA
This sequence comes from Claviceps arundinis, assembly GCA_018360175.1. NCBI lineage: Eukaryota > Fungi > Ascomycota > Sordariomycetes > Hypocreales > Clavicipitaceae > Claviceps > Claviceps arundinis. The sequence goes on from SRPS01000018.1 coordinate 36,210, forward strand.
CTATGCATGCTAGTGTGGCTTTGCTCTGCAATGCTAGCTAATACTATATAGCAGCAGTCGCATGGATATTGGAGACAACGTGAAACTGAAGACAAGGATCTCGTGAAGAAAAGGAAGATGAGTGGAAGCAAGACTCTATCGTGATTAGTGGGATTGACATGGCCGAGGACGTGGCTGCAGGGATCTCTAAAGTTGTGGCACACAAGACATATGCTGACATGAACATATATACGCTCGAGAACCTCTCAAATCTACTCATGGTTCGTGGATCCAGTTAACTCAATTGCGTTGGGGCCCTAGTCCACGTTCTCAATGCATACGGAGTAAATGAGAAGACTTTCCGCGAGCACATAATGACCCCTTCTTTTTCTTGTCTTAGTTCTCTTCGTTTATAAGCCGAGGAATGAAGAGGTCAGAGGCATTTGGGTCGGCCGTACAGAGTACTAGAACCTACTCCGTATGTAAACAATAAAAAGAAAAGGCCAGTCTCTCAAACATCTTGTGCACACGGTGTGCTACATACATGTTTCATCTTTTTTCTTTCTTTCTTTTTTCAGGATCCTTGAGTCGTTGGTGGCGCAACTGTGCAACACCCCGATAGGTTCAACCACAGATTGGATCTGAGAGGAGAGACACCGGGCGCCGAAGCCAGATGGTGTGCTAAGTAAAGGAGGAAAAAGAGGTGCTACTTCGATAATTTCACTGACTACCCGAATCCCAAACCCTCCGTCTATCGCGGGAGACATACGTTTTAGTAGGTGCTTCTTCGATAAGAGGTCTGAATCCTAAACAAAAGACGAATTTCATTTCATCAGGTGATGCACCGCTCCCGGTCAATGAATTTGCCAGCCTTGTTCTGCAAGGAAACACACATTCACGACACCCCCCCGTGCGTGGGCAGACTCCGAGACCGCAGAATCCTCCACCATATGATGACCGAAGGTTCAAAGTTGAAACGAGTGAAGAACGTTTTCAACGATCAAACCGCCATACGCAACCCACTCCCGGTCAATGTTTGATCGTTGAAAACGTTCTTCACTCGTTTCAACTTTGGACCTTCGGTCATCGTATGACATACCTATGGTGGAGGATTCTGCGGTCTCAGAGTCTGTCCACGCACGGGGGAGTGTCGTGAATGTGTGCTTCCTTGCAGATTAAGGCTGGCAAATTCATTGACCGGGAGTGGTGCCACTGCTGCATCGTTCATTTCCACGTCTTGTGAGCTCCGATTGTTAGGCTTGTTGGCAGACCAGTTTGTCGCGGGCATGGCTAGTAGTTCCATCGTCCTGCCGTTTCCATTGGATCTGGGTGAAGGGCGCCACTCATAACGCAGTCATTAGCTGTGTACTTTGGGTAGTGTATTGTAGCTGGGGTAATGACTCCGCTCATGATGCAGTCAGAAGGTGCATTATTCCTTGTAGTATCGGGCATTTCAATGTCGTTGGGGGAGCTGCGGCTGTCGACAGAGGGAGCCACCAGCCCTTGGATGATATGCGTATGTTCGTCCGGGGGAAGTGGCCTTGCCAATGTCCAAGTGTGCTGATTGCATCGCTTCGGTCCGTCTGGCATCGTCTAACGCCTGTTGGACTATCCCTTTCACGATCTCGAGCGATAACATGTGTGGTTGTAGTTGCCATGGGGACTGGGCAGTGGGTTCTGCTGAGGGGAAGAATATATGTAGGTACCTAGGTATCTAGAGATCGCATCAGACAACATGACTTCAAGCAGAGTTGCCTTGAAGCCCCATCAGCCTCATTAACCACCGATAACCCGATGATCAAGCCTTTGTCATGTGTCGTGTAGGTATCACCAAGGTTGGTGGAGTGTCACCAAGGAGGGTCTGCCCTCATGAAACCATAACGCCATGCAATGCAATGCGATTGAGGAAAACCCACCGCGAGGCTACATACCTAGATTGCAGAGTTTATTGACGCGGGTCAACGGCTGCGGGCTGAGATTGGTCTTGCTACCGTCTTAGACATCATAGCCGCTTATCAGAAAGTGCGGCCTCCAAGTGGACGCCAGACCCGTTCGACTTTTTCATGTAAGATAGATAGGTACATACTCGCGAGAGTTGATCAAGTTGTTTGACTCATTGAGCTTGGCCTGGCCGTCTTGACCGGCAAGAACTTGGCGTATAGACGGTCCTATTTGGGCGGCAGCAGCAGCTTGATTGTATATGCTCTGTATTATGTTCTCCGCGATGTTTCATGTGTAAGTCTGTTGAAGATTCAAGAAACGGCATTGCATTAGTCATAGTAGACACTCCTCGACAAGACAAAATGTAAGGACAAGATATCAACAACTTCGCTACCACAGGCTAGTTTAAGTCAACAAGAATTCACACACAACTCTCAACTCTTCTCAAGGGGCCCTGAGCTCTCAGCATCGACGACCCAAACACTCCTCTCTCCGAGCATCCATTCGCCGCATTTACAACGCCCGCCCAGCGGAAGCGACAATAACAAAGTTTCATATCTCAGAGACCAACTGACGCTCATTTATCAGAGGTGACGATACGTTTTCAAGTATAGCTTCCTCGTCAATTTGACTCTTTGTGGCACCGTTTAACCGTGTGCCCCCCCTATCGACCTTCTCTTCATTGATTTGGCGGCTTGGCGACGAGTTGCCAAACTAAGTTTCCAGGCCCACGCTTTTTGAGAGCGCAATGTTGGAGAGACAAAGAATAAATGTGAAAAGGAAAGAGAAAAAGACAAAACGATGAGAAAGTACGCGTGGTTATGTCGTGTAAATAAATCAACACCGAAAGGGCTTGCTTTGCGGTTGAAAGAAGAAAGCAAAATTTAGCAAGCAAGTAAGCAAAATAGAATGGTAGAATCAACTTCAAGGAGAAGTATCGGAGGGTATCAACATGTTACATAACGGTCGTTCATCCAGCCTGTGCAGCCTGTGCACTGTGCGTATCCTTGTAACAACGTCTCAAGATCTCAAGTAAGCGCAAAAGACCCGTTAGCCCAGCTGACACTGTACTGTGGGACAAATATGGCACCACCTATACCTAATCGTCATAGTTGGTGTGAGACAGACCTGAGACAGACCTGGCCGAATCCTCGTTGCTGCATGATCGCTGTTCAGGCTGCAGCATAATAGCTAAACGGCGTAACATAGAACGAGAAGAATAAACAGAAAAAGAAAGAAAGAAAGAAGGCTTGAGAAAGATAGATTCTGAAAAAGCTGCAAGTATAAACAACAAAACATAAGAATAATCAGAGAGGCTACTGTCGGCTGAAAGAAAACAACAAGCATTGTGAATACTGAAAAGAGTAGGGGTACTTTTTCTGGCCAAGGTCGCAGCCAAAGTGGGCGGTGCCCCTCGGAAGTTTTTCAGGAGTGTCGTAATTTATAAAGAGACAAGTTGGGCTAATGCAAGGCTCCTGTAGACTGAAGTCGCATCGGTCTACTTGTGCATGCATGCCATGCATTCGGAAGCGCGACGCCGAATCGCACGGCTTTATATGCAGCGATACGGCACGTCTCTCAACTTGAGCCGACTCGTTCTCCATCCTTCATACCACTGGTCGCGACTCGCCTCGCGCAATTCGCCACGCCATTCCGAGAAAATAGCCTCCTTCAAGCGCGTGAAATCGCAGTGCTCGACATTATAAGGATCGGCGAACCCCCAGGGGAAATGGCGGCCAATGACCGCGGGCTCGTACACATCAGGACTCAAGATGGAGAAGGGCAGCAACGGGACTTCGTCCTCTTTGTTGTCCTCTTGCGCCAGAGTGTGACGCCGAAAACTTTGGCTGGACACCCGTTTATTGACTGGGGGTGATGGCATCGACGGGTTCAATTCCTGCTTGCCGTCATTGTAGACCGAATTGTCATCCTCCTCTTCTCCTTCTTCTGTGATCTTGTTGCTCGTGCTATCGAAGTCGTCTTCCAAGCCCAGAGCCTCAAGCGGGTCCAGATCCGCCTGCTTGATACTGTTCCAGACAAATTTCTTGAGCACGTTCATGTGTTTCGTGGTGATGGTATCTGCTTTGGAAATGACAGGGATGACGGTTGTTTTCCGGGAAAGACTTCGCAAGACTTGAAGGTCGAGGGTCTCGTCGAGTGCACCCGATGGGTTGCCACGCATATCATATGCTCGGCCCCCAATAGGACCGCCGTGTGCGCTCTGTCGAGATGCTGCTATGGTGCGGTCAAGTCGTGCAGGATCCAAGATCAAGAAAACGGCGTGGATGTGAGTATCTTGGGCGCCAGGAGAGCGGATGACCTTCATCTCTTCGGCGAAAGTGTCTTCAAACTTGCTCTCGAGGAAAGCAGTGAGTTCTCTAAGCTGAAGATCAACCAGGTTTTTCTCTAATCCTTCCGAGTCCCACAATGTCAAGCCGATGCGCTCATTGTCGATTTCTGTCTCCAGAAAGTGCGGGACAAAGTTCCCCGAAGCCGGAGGAGGGAGTCGGAAGTCGTCCTCTTCCACTTTTCTGGATCGCTTCTTGGGAGGCAACGCAAGCGCAGCCTTCAGGAATTCGAGAAAGGATGTCTTCCCAGAGCCACGTGTTCCAATCACCAGGATGTTGAACGGGGTGGGATCTTTTCTCCTGCGGACCCTTCTAGGGCTATTGACGGTGCTGACGGCACTGCTGGCATAGCTGTACCGTCCACGGTTCGTCATGCTCTCTGTCCTGGCGTACGGATCGAATTTGTTGCTGTTGTTGGGGATGGGAGGCACTGGGGGAGCGTCACTGGAGACGTAATTTCGAGGCTCAGTCGAGGCGTGAACGTAACCACCAACAGAGTCGGATCGGGAAAGGTTGTATGTGGGCTGGGTAGGCTGAAGTTCCTGAGGAAACGTATGCGATAGCTGCTCGGTATTGTTGGCGAATTCAGGCAGCTTGGGCGGCACGCGCATGGCAGCTTGACGCTGACGCTCCAGCTCGGCTTCCCTAAGGGCCTGAGCCTTCCTGCCGCCTCTGCCCACATCACCGCTTTTGGTTCTTCGAAGCAACATGATGATGCTGGAGCGTCGAGAACGATGCTCGGTCATAACAGATGTCGACACGAGAAGTGGTTTCGACCGGCAGACGATTCGATCGAAGAAGGAGCTTATTAGCGCGCTCAAGATGACTGAAGAATAACAATTAGAGAGTCATTGGCCACCACGAATGCAAAAGGGGATCGACGCCAAATGCTGCCGCGAGTGCAGGTGCATGCATGTGTAAGTGTGATTACGGAGTGCATATGGGACCAAGACGGCATAGCAGGGTCCAGGGGTCAAATGGAGACGTCTAGCAATGTACGGAGTACCTACATACCTGGGCGAGACGTGAAGCACAGCACCACGGGGGTAGATATTAAAGGCGCTTTGCTTTAGAATCTCCAAATGGCCTTTCTCGTCAGGATTGCCTCAAGTAAGCGTAGGTTAGTTTTATACTCCGTTTCTCGCGTGGCTCGTCTTTATTGCAAGGCGGGACCATCAGCCCGCCAGACTAGAGCTCGATACGGAAAGATGGCGGATGCTACGGTGTGGACGTAGAGGCTAAATGCGAGACGCTCCAGTTTAGAAGAAGAATGAAAAGCGACCAGCCCAGATGAAGGCACCGGGCCGCTTAGATGGGGGAAGATAAAATGAGCAGGAATGCAGGGGATCGCTCGTTATGCTTGTTGCGAACTCTTTTATGCCGCGCGTGGAGAAAGCCCTGCCTGCTGCAATCGTGTCAGGAAAGCAAGGAAGAATCAAAACAATGCAATGAATTTGAAAAGGGCGCTGCGGCCTGATGGATGGAATACGGCCAGACAACGTTAGACGATCAGAACAAAAGTGATTGGCCGGGAGAGGCAAATCGGCTCAGTTGGATGCATAACGTTCATCGTCAGGGCAATCATAAGTCCGTGTAGGTACTCTGTACGTACTCTGTACGGAGGCGTGCATTGCACCGTGGGTGTGGAAACCGTGGGATGATCTGAGACAGCCATAGGTTAAAGGGCGCACTAACCCTGGTTGTGTAACCCGGGGCTGGGGGGTGTGAATCAAAGTGATGTGTACGGAGTACATACCTATGTAGCACTAAAAAGCAAAACGGCCACTTCCCGTTACATAATTGAGCCTCAGGCTTGACAAAAACTGACTAAGCGATTCGAAAAAACCTTTCTCTGTTCATGCTTCATCGTGTGTCAGATAAACAAAGAAATTGGAATGCCAGCTCTCCCTGAAACCTGAACGGCATCGTGAGACAAGACCACTTTCTCGTGGCCATATAGCAATTGTAGACGCAGCGCTTATCGTCCAAGTGTATATAGGTATGTATACCTCAGACATGGTGTCTCACTCGTCTCACTCGTAGAGTCGTGGTCCCGTGGACTCGTGGTGGCAGAAGAAGAGTTAACACTTGTATTCATGAGCGCGTTTAAGGAGAGAGGTAGGTATGTATGTACAGTTGCTAATAAAGGAGAGTGTGCTCTAGAAAAAAAAATAAGCTAGAACACCCGGTTGAGCGGGCGCTTTAAACGAGTGGCGTGAAATCTAGGCATGATTGTCTATGAACGAGTGGCGCGGAACTTGAGGCATTGAGCGTTGCGAAACTCATTGACTTGCAAAGAGAATGCACAGTGTCTCAAACCCTGGAAGTTGCGTGTGGCGTTGGGGCTTGCAAACTACCTCCTACTGTATGTATGTATGTATCACCAACTTTTTTTCAAGTTTTCCTTTATTCTCCTTTCTTCCTTCCATCCCCTTGTTTCCCCTCTTTTTTCCCTTCCGTTTCCCCGCAGCTTGCAGCCGTCAACTTGCGGCCGGCTCCGATTTCACCAAAGCGGAGAGAGCCCTGCAGAGCCACGGGCATGGATCTGGCACTAGTTCAATACGTGTGTAAGCCCATCGAACGCGTTACATTGTATGTGCATCCTCAGATACTCCCGAGTCCCTACATGTGTAGCGAATTGGCAAAAGGCGGACTCACCCCATTCTTTACTCCTCATTCTTGTGGTTATTCACAACCGATCTAGCCCTCTGGTTTGACTCCAGCGCGTCATTCTTGTTGTGATAGTCTCGTGTCGCGACAATGTTGTACGAAGGGCCGTGTCGGCCCTTCTTGCACGTGAACTCGTGGCCGGACCACGCACCAAACTCATGAACCAACTTGTCCAAGGTCTTTTGGCTCTTGACCTTCGTCTGGAACTGCCAGGACTGGTGGGTGCGAACCGTCTTTGTGTGGCCGTGATGGTCGGTTTGTGGGTGGGTGTAGTAGGAGGCTACGTTGAACTTGCCCGTCACCTCGGCCAGCGTGACGCTTGCCAGGACTGCGAGAGCGGCGAAGAAGAAGAGTTTGATGGCGAACATTTTGGGTGCGTGTGTTGAGGTTTTGCTTTCTTTGCTTGTCTTGGTTCAAGTGATTGCTGTGCGTCTCTTTTCCTTTTCTTGAGCGGCAACCTCGTGTCTTTTATAGGCGAAGTTGTTCATACGAAGACTTGTTATTTCGGGCCTCAACATGATGAGATTTTATTTGGATCCTTGTTTTGTAATCACGGTCTTCCTCAAGATACATTACCTCAATGCGCCTGCAGTCAGCTGATGCTTCATTCACTATGTACCAGGAGTAAGACGTCGGACGAAAGTGACTCTGTCGCGATGGGCATGTCCCCGCGTGCTACTGCAACCCAATGCATTCCATTCGTTGCATCCTTGGCGCTTTTTCAATAATCTCTCCTGTCTCGTGCTTTGCTGCTCCGGTCTGGGAGGTTCATCTCCCTGAGAACAAGGTGAACCCTGGAAGAGATAACAAAAGTAGGCCGAAAATAGTATGTAACCCTTGACTCCTGATGAACATGAGCGCTGAGTAGCTAGAAGACCAAACTTAGCAACTGTCAAGAGCAGGTCAGCATATCTATAAGCGGAAACATGGATAGTATGTATGGACATTGGAAACAACAAGCCCGCTCTTTTGACAGTGGACACGCAACATATACTGTATACATCTTAAAGACCTTGAGCTAAAAGAAGGAAGACAAAACTTTTGCTTTCGTATTCAATTTCGTAAGCTTGCAACCTGCAAGTTGTGACTTGCGAGACAAAACATCCGGGCAATTTTACCCACGGAGTAGATTCTCGGTCAATTTCTGGGTCCGCCATTGCCCATGATCCCTTTCTTCTCAAATGCTCGTTCTGGATAACGTAAGACAATACCACCCCGTCAATCCACTTTTGGTCGGAGGCCGAGTTAGAAGGCACATTGGAAGACGGTTGGACATTTTGGAGGATTCGACACGCGAGGCTTGGAAGGGCTGGAGTTGGAAGCCGACGACTCCCTGAAACCCTAAGCGCCTATGCACTGTGACATAGTTCGCATTGTGGAAGTTGAATGTCTACCTCATTGGCCTCGATCACAATTCCCACATTGGAAAATTTGCATTGGCCCAGGTCTGACATGCATCAATATCATGCTGACCAGTGACCATTCATGAATCATCCAGCCATCTCCCATCGACGCACGAGACCACATGACGTCAGACGTGGCCGCTGACGGCCAGCATCCCCTGCGTATTCTCTGTCTCTCCATCTCCGCTCCGTACTCGTCCCTACGGCTGGTTGTGGATTAGATAAGCCGCCCTTCGGCCCGCTCCGAATCGACCCCTCCTCTTCCACAACGACTTGTTAAAATACCCATCTCACCGTCTCGCAGCCAAACCTTCGACCAAAGAATAACGAAGTCTGTTCGTTGTATTTTCTCAAGAAGGATGTTCCCTTTCTTCTCAAGCCTCGCTCCAGAGCTCCGTCATCACATTTGGCGTCTCTCACTGCCCAACGACATTGGCCCGGCGCTACATTACTATCATGGGGAGGGGTATTGGCGGGTGCGCAAAGTGGAAGAACACAGGCCAACCTATCGCCCAGGATACAGGGACGAGGAGATGGAGTTCCGAACCGACTTAATAGATCCTGAAGTCCAGTTTTACCTGCCGCAATTCTTTGTAAATCATGAAGCCCATGATATTGCCGTCGCTTGGCTCCGTCAACAGGTCAGTTCAAGCTCAGCGTCCCAACGAGCGATTGCATTTCCACTGTCCCTTTTAATCTCGATTGCGTCCACATTCGCTCACGTAAATTTACTAGGGAGGAAAATTCGTTTTATCTCGTGGCAAAGCGCAGAAGATGTACCATTTTATACGCCCTTTCAATGCCGAGCGGGATATCTTGTACATTCCACACGACAAATGGGACCAGTTTATTGACGAACCGTCCGATAGGCTGTTTGAGAGTAGCAAACTGGTGCCGGGCGTAGATGTCGTTCACAAAGCCATCAGCTTCGCGGTGGCCGAGAAGCTCTTCTACGATCCGGTGATGCTGCAGTGCTTGCCTGAGATCAATGCCAGGTGGTTCGACGAGCCGGGGAAGTTATTTGTTATATCAGGTACGCAGCCAAAACGGATGGGCACGCCGGCGGAGCGCGACAGCGGCCACCGGGTTTGGTGGGAGACGGAGGGCGAGGAAAACGGGGCTTTGGTCTGGAATAAGAAGAAGCGAAGGTTCGTGATTCAGAAGGGCGCGAAGCCCTTCGATAAGGAACGCATGTGGTTATTTGACAGATTGGAAGACCTTGCGTCCATTGGCTTGCAAGACAGCATGCTTGACAATGAATGCGAAACGATGGAGATCCGCGCTGTGTCTGCAGTGAGAAGGCAAGCACCGTGAACCGTGATGAATGAGATGATGGAGAGACTTTAGGCTAGGCTTTGCGAAAAACAAAGGGTACATAGTACTCCGTAGGTTGCAACAATAGATTCGCGAAGCTCCCAGACGCAGCAGTCAGCCTCATCCGCCCCGTCGACTCGGGCGTGTTACAGCATTCAGGTGGAAAACACGAGAGCCCGAAATAGAGCGCGAGCGGATGGCCATAGGAAAAGCAAAATAGCTTGAGTGTTCCGCGTACGTGAGTTTTTCGAGTGACTCGACTCTCGAGTACGGAGTGATCAGATTCGTCAGCTAGAAACAAGCTAGCCCATCAAGAGTCATCGATCGCCGCGCTTCTCATCCAATGCCATGCAAGTTGAGATCGGAAAAAGCCTCCTGAGTCGCATGCATGAAGCAATCACGTAGTTGGTTAACGTAAGATGATGGAGTTGGAAGCAGATACTCGCAAGGTACTTACTATAATACAACTCAAGCCATGAAAGAATGCAGAGTATGTAGATTCATACTCTGCAGATTGCAGGAATAGCTTCGCGAAGGTCTTGGACGAAGCAGTCATCCGCCCTGTCGACTCGGCGCGTTACAGCATTTAGGAGGACCCCAAAGGCCGAATTGGAGCGCGGAGCTTTCAAGGTGGTGATTTGAATAGCCGGAGTCATTTGAGCGCTCTGAATGGTTCACGCGGTTTGACTGTTACGCATACAGAGTATATATTTCGAGTGGTTCGACTCTCAGAGGGCCTTTTCTAAAACCCTCTACTCCGTACCTGTAACCTAACCCCTCCAGGAAACGAGTGCTATACGACATCAGGATAAGGAACAGATTAATAAAACTTGTGATTATGTTGAACATACTGCAGATTCCATCGCATTCTCTACTATGCAACAAAGCCCATGAGACCACGCACTGGCGGATCACCTGTAAGCCATGAACGGCCTTGACATGGCAGCCCATAAAAAGGCCAGCAAAATTGGTAGTAAAGCAAGCAGAATGCGCCAAGATGTAAAAGTCGAGTGAATCCGGATGCGGGATCGACACCAGACTCTGCTATTTCGGCGGTATGAACATGTTGGCGTGGCATAGATCACACAGCCAATGCCGGGCCAAGTATCACACTCGATGTGTTTGCGTCGCTGCTTCATCAACAGACTATTGAATTGCCTCAACGGTTACTGGGCCACATCCTGTGACTTAGGTAGGTTCATAGCTCCTCAAGTGGGTTGAGTCACCGTTGAGCTCATACGCCTGAAGGTACAGATCAACTTACGCAATGCTTCCGCGACAAAATCGCGAGTCACTTCTTAGATCGCATCCTCTGTCATTAGGGCATTCCAGATGCATTTTGCGCCGAGAAACAAGCCAGTCAATTTTCAATGCCACGCCAGTGTTGACAAGGTGGTAAAAAGTTCGGTTTGTGTGTTTGAGAGACAGTGCATCTGGACAAATGAGGAGACCTGAGATCGCTAACTGCAGCTCAGTTGGCAACGATGGCAGAGTCGCCCTGGTACTTCTTCGATCAGATGTCGAATCATCCTCGTGGCTATGGCTGCTGTGTTTTGGATCGGAGATGGCGCGCTGGCTTCGATGAGAATGCGTTTTCATTGCTGGACGCGAAAGCCTGCGAGGTATGTACACATGTAACATGAATGTAAGGGAAATGTGTGTGTAATGGCAAGAGGAAGTCTAGTTCAGGTCAAGCCTGCCGATTTGCAATTTCTGGACCTATGTTACACGAGTCTGGCGCCAACAGAACAGACGTGTCCTGTTCGGAGGTAATAGCATGTAGATGTTCGAGCACATGTCGAAGCTTTATTGATGCTTGTGTCTCGTCAGACGGTTAGGTACATTATACATACATTGGTTATCTACCGAACTCATGAGTCAACACGTGCTCTCCACGTGATCGCGTGCATCTCGCACTCGTCATGCATCCCATCCTATCCCGAGTCCCGACCTAGCCGCCCAAGTCTGCAGGGCTCCGGCGTCAAAACGGAAAACGGGTTGACCAATTGACGTTACTGCTTACAACTCCATAAACGCGGTCAGAATGTAATGCTGTAAACATTGAAATGGACGCGCACGAAACATCGGATTACGAGAGCAATTACGGATCCGACTTTTCACCAGAAGACGAGCAGCTTCTGATTCAGCTTGTCACAAGAACGAACCAGGCGTGCCTTTCGACGGCCGTGAGTCCCGTAACCGATGTACTTACGGCTCCAAGCTGTGAGACAGTATGCTCAGATGGCAGATTTAGTCAGACCGACATCTTTAACCATAGCGGTAGCTCGAGTTCTGCACGCTCCTACATTCGCGATCGGTTTCAGGCGCCCCAAGCTGTTTGCGACTTACCACCACCTTTTCCAGAATCCGTCGCCTTCGACGCAGACGTCACATACCCCGATTGTATGTATCAGCAAGCTCTTTGATTCCCCTTGAGAATGTTGCTGCTGACTGACCTCGAAGCGATTAGTGAGCCACGCTCTGGCGACGCTCGCGAGATCCCGGAAAAAGGGCGCAGTTGTTGAGACTCCAACCGGGGAGTCTGCCGGCAGCGAGGATGACCGCTCTCCACTACAAAGATTCCGTTCGATTCCCAAACGACCACTGGCAGTGTCTGATCTCACGGCGGGTGCCTGGTGTGAATTGCAATATTGGTATACATTGACAGAACTTCCCGACGGCCGGCGCACTAAGACAGAAGCCATGAAAGGGGGGACCAAAATTCACAAAAAACTCGAGGATGAAGTCCATACGACAGTCAAGATAGATGTGATAACAAAGGAGGACCGTTTTGCATTGAAACTATGGAACTTCATACAAGGTCTGCGGACCCTGCGAGAGAATGGCCTTACACGAGAGCTTGAGGTCTGGGGAGTCGTCCAAGACAACTTTGTCAACGGCGTCGTGGATGTAGTCAGCCACGAAAATCCGAATCCAGACTTCGAAAGAGAGCTTCTGGGGCGAATTCAACGCGACCCCAACCAAAAGTCGCTAATCGACTTCTTTGGAGTGAACGGAAACTTGACTCTAAAAGCACCTTCCCCCTGTCCCCTGGTATATGTGGGCGAGGTGAAAACGAGGGGGTCCTTAGGCCGCGTACCAAAGTATGTGCTTCGACCGGCCAAAATTCAGGTCATGCTATATCATCGGTTCCTTTCACAAATCGCCGCAGGGAAGTTGGATTTTCTTGCCCTACTTTGTCGCTATAGACTCAACGCAGATCATCCGTTGTCCGATCAGTTTCTTGCCCAAATTGCAGATATTCATGGTGAAGTATTTCACGACTCTCCGATGGATGAAAGCTCGGACACAAATGGAGTTGGCGAGTCCAGCTGCCGTGAAGCCACAGTCGCAGAAAATGTCGCGAGTTCCGGACAACTCAAGTATCAGACTCTTAGGGAGCTGATATCTTTGGTCAAGGCAGAGGTTGAAAAAACCTTTCCAGAAGGGGATGGATCAATGGGTCAGATGCTTCGAGTTCAGTATGTGCACAGAGACGATGGCAGCGAGATTGATAAACACGACTTCCCAGTCTCCAGTCAGGTTTTGGACGGATATTTGAAAGGCTACATGAGCTGGTGGCAAGGCGAACGGAAAGCGGTGGGGGTAGACATCGAAGAAGCGTTCAAGTGCGGTTATTGTCAATTCGCACAAAGTTGCTCATGGAGGAACAACATGGCTGACGAGCGAATGCAAAAAGCGCTAGAAAGAGTTTCGGCGCGCCGCAAGAAGAAGGACACGGATGAAGACTCATGAGTAAGCCCATGTCGGTATGATGATGATGAAAGAAAATAGACACGCAAATGACAAAAAGAAGCCATCGAGATTTGTATACACTTGTGCCATCTTTTCTCCCTTGTTGGTGAGACATCCTCGCTAGGTGCACGCTGGGGTCAAAGTGCAACGTCCACGGACGATCTGACCTGAAAACCAGCTCCTTGGTCATCTATCAGTACAAGTATCCAACATCATCACACAAGGCAGAGTAAATGTTCTGGACACGAGCTTATTCGATAAGCGTTGATATCTATCTACATATGTACTCCCAGATTATAAAATTCTCACACAACCACGGTGGGGTTCAATTACTCGTTGGCTTGACTTCTAAGCGCGTGACGGCTACAACTCAAAAGCAATTTAGCATTGATAGTGCTCTCATTTGTTATCCGGTACCTACCTAGTAGGACCAACGTTCTCAACCAAGCTAACTGCAAAAAAAGTGATTACTGAGACAACACGAAACCATCGTACATGTGATTCCGTTATGAGAGCAGCTCCATGAGACTTGCGTATTAGAGTTCCGGCATGATAGCACTAAGCCGAAGCTTTGCTGCAAGAACAAAATATCTAGGCGATGATCAGGCTTCAGAAGGCTCTCTGTATATGCCCAATATGCTCAGGAATCCGCCTTGCCGTTACTAGGTATTAATTTCTCTTTCGCTCTAGTCCATCAAGTGAAGCTTTGCCTGTCAATGCAGCATTGCGCCTGGGTTTGCAGCCGTTATGCACTTGAGACGCTTGAGCTAATAAGAGAATGAGACCGTTTGTGGTTGTGTGAGTTCATCATCTCTGGAACCCATGAGCTCAACGCTTTTAACGAATCAATTTGTACCGTAAATGTGCACTCTGAGTTGTATGATGGTGTTGAACTATGTATATTGACTTTTGGACGACACGCGGAAGCAGCCACTCTGACGACGTAGGTACCTACTGGAGTATCTAGGTAGTGTTGCGTAGATGACGACTCACGAGGCCAATATTGGGGTCGCGACTTCCCTTTCCGGTCCTATAGACAAATCTTTGAAAACACTAATGACCTAGCAATGCGGGATGAGTATCTTCGGATTGCTATTACCTTTTATCGCGGATATTTGCTGAACGCAGAGTTATCTTTTTATTTGCGAGCTGCCCAGTGAGTCTTATGGCGCCGTTGCTGAGCTACCTAACGGAGCAGCGCGCATGAGGAACATGGGTGACAGCTGTGAAATCAAGGAAAATGTCGCTTTCGATTTCCTATGTACACATGTACATAAATAGCTCAACTCAAAGTTAAGTACCTAAGGTATAGACGCCTACCCAGGTAGGTAGTACTCCGTAGGGTATCGTAGGTAGGTATGTGAATGAACCTCCGTCTTGGGTTTAGTTTGGTGTTCGACAAATGGTGCTGCGTGTTGATTTCCAGATCTCCGAAGTTGCTCGCTCCCGACTGGCCCCATTATTACCTCATCAACGGCAAGAGTGGGACCTCAGTTCCCAATCCCTCCCTCAGCTTCGGCGTTTACCTACTTCCGTACATCGATCAGACATAGACATACACCAGCAGCTTCAGCCCTCGACACAAACGAAGGTTCGAAGCAGATAAGCGCCGATTTAACGATCGCTTATAACTTGTCCCCCCTTCTCATTGTTCAAGATTCCATCCTCGGCCAGCCCAGACGTGCGGGGGAAGCGAAAGCTCTCCGACACGACGTCTCCGCAAGACTCGAAGCGAGCCATGGCTGTAAGTTGCTCGGAGCTCGTTTGCGACGATTCTGCTTGTATCGGTAGCGTTCTAGAAGCACGTTGCCACTACCTGTCGTGCTACTACCGCGACCGAAGTTACCGATGCGAGCTTTGGCGCTGTTTACTTGGTGCTAACTGAGCATGCCCGATAGACCTTAAATCCACCAGAGGTCGACCCTGCGACCGAAATGCAGATAGACGAACCTAGCGTTGGCCAGAACGAGATCGACGAATCCCTTTACAGTCGACAGCTTTACGTTCTTGGCCACGAGGCTATGAAACGCATGGGAGCTTCCAACGTGCTTATCGTTGGCCTCAAGGGCTTGGGCGTGGAAATCGCCAAAAACATCGCTCTGGCTGGTGTAAAGAGCTTGACGCTTTACGACCCAGCACCTGTCGAGATCGCAGATCTGTCATCCCAATTCTTTCTTACGCCTGAGGATGTCGGCAAACCGAGGCATGATGCGACGACCCCACGAGTGGCCGAACTGAACGCTTATACTCCAGTCAAGATCCATGATGCTTCAAGGTAACATTTCCTTCTTGAATGCTGCCACCTTTTGGTGATGAAGTCTGAATTAACATAAATGAACTAGCCTCGATGGCGACATATCGCAGTTCGACAAATACCAGGTAGTGGTCCTCACCAATAGTCCTCTCCAGTCACAAAAAGTCATCGGCGATTACTGCCACTCGAAGGGTATCTATGTGGTAGTTGCAGATACCTTTGGTCTGTTCGGCTCCATTTTCTGCGATTTCGGCGACAAGTTCACGGTCATCGACCCGACTGGAGAAACTCCTCTGAGCGGGATTGTGGCTGGAATTAATGAAGAAGGTCTTGTGTCCGCGCTGGACGAAACCAGGCATGGTTTGGCAGATGGCGACTATGTGACCTTCTCCGAGATCGAAGGCATGGAGGGGCTGAATGAATGTGAGCCTCGCAAAATCACAGTCAAGGGACCGTACACCTTTTCTATCGGTGATGTCTCTGGCCTTGGGCAATATAAGCGCGGTGGTATGTACCAGCAAGTCAAGATGCCGACAAATATAAACTTCAAGTCCTTCTCCGCTGCTTTGAAGGAGCCAGAGTTTGTCATGTCAGACTTTGCCAAGTTCGATCGACCTCAACAACTGCACCTCGGCTTCCAGGCTCTTCAAGCTTTCCAGATTCTAAAAGGACGTTTCCCAAATCCCATGGATGACGACGATGCCGCTGTTGTTCTCGGCGCTGCCAAGAAGTTCGCAGCTGAGGAAAAGCTGCAGATCGAGTTTGACGAGAAGCTGCTCAAGGAATTAAGCTATCAAGCTCGAGGTGATCTAAGCCCTATGGCTGCCTTTTTCGGTGGCATCACAGCGCAAGAAATTCTTAAGGCCGTGTCTGGAAAGTTCCAGCCTATCTGTCAGTGGATGTATTTTGACTCTCTCGAGTCTCTCCCAACATCGACCAAGAGAAGCCCCGACCTGTGCAAAGCCACTGGTAGCCGTTATGATGGCCAGATTGCTGTTTTTGGAACTGAGTATCAAGAAA
This sequence comes from Claviceps arundinis, assembly GCA_018360175.1. NCBI lineage: Eukaryota > Fungi > Ascomycota > Sordariomycetes > Hypocreales > Clavicipitaceae > Claviceps > Claviceps arundinis. The sequence goes on from SRPS01000018.1 coordinate 52,895, forward strand.
AGATTGCCAATCTCACACAATTCCTAGTCGGGGCAGGCGCGATTGGGTGCGAAATGCTGAAGAACTGGGCAATGATGGGCCTCGGTACCGGGCCGAAAGGCAAAATCTTCGTCACGGATATGGATTCCATCGAGAAGAGTAATCTCAACCGACAGTTTTTGTTCCGTGCCGATGATGTTGGCAAAATGAAGAGCGACTGTGCTGCCAAGGCCGTGCAGCGAATGAACCCCGACCTGGCTGGCCATATCCAAACCTTCAAGGACCGTGTCAGCGTGGACACAGAAAATATATTCAATGAGGATTTCTGGGAGAGCTTGGATGGAGTTACAAACGCTTTGGACAATGTCGAGGCACGAACCTACGTTGACCGACGATGCGTATTTTTCCGCAAGCCGCTCCTAGAAAGCGGAACACTCGGCACAAAGGGAAATACACAGGTTGTGTTGCCGCACCTTACTGAATCCTATGCCTCTTCTCAAGACCCACCGGAGAAGGAATTCCCAATGTGTACGATTCGGAGCTTTCCCAACAGAATTGAGCATACCATTGCTTGGGCCAAGGACTACATGTTTGAGAAATGCTTTGTGAAGGCGCCTCAGACTGTGAACTTGTATCTGACCCAGCCAAACTTCATGGAAACCACCCTCAAACAAGGCGGGAACCAGAAAGAGACGCTGGAGACGATTCGCAATTACCTCACAACCGAGCGACCTAGCACATTCGAGGACTGCATCGCCTGGGCGAGAACACAATTCGAAACTGAGTTCAACAACAAAATTCAGCAATTATTGTACAACTTCCCCAAAGACTCAACAACATCAAGTGGCACGCCTTTTTGGTCAGGCCCCAAGCGCGCTCCTGACGCGTTGAATTTTGACATCAATAACCCGACACACCTTGGTTTTGTTATTGCTGCTGCCAATCTGCACGCGTTCAACTACAACATTAAGCCCCCAGGAGGAAACGACAAGTCCATTTACGCACGCGAGCTTGAAAATATCATGGTGCCCGACTTCACCCCTGACGCTAACGTCAAGATTCAAGCTGATGACAAGGAACCTGTGAGCATTCTCCCTCCCTACAGTGACGCGCTAGTGTATGCTATTGGAAACTGACATCGATTCAAATCAAGGACCCCAACATGGCATCGAATGAGGACGAAGATGAGTTTGGGAAGATTATTTCGAGCATTCCTGCGCCTAATACCCTCCCTGGCTTCCAACTGCAGCCTGTTGATTTTGAAAAGGATGATGATTCCAACCATCACATCGACTTCATCACAGCGTGTAGCAATCTCCGTGCCGAGAACTACAAGATCGAAGCGGCTGATCGGCACAAGACAAAATTCATCGCAGGAAAAATCATTCCAGCCATCGCTACGACTACTGCGCTTGTCACTGGACTGGTAGTCTTGGAGCTCTACAAGGTCATTGATGGGAAGAAGGATCTCGAGCAATACAAGAACGGATTCATCAACCTCGCGCTGCCTTTCTTCGGATTCAGCGAACCCATTGCAAGCCCCAAGGTTAAGTACAAGGGTCCCAATGGCGAGGTTACGCTCGACAAGATCTGGGATAGGTTCGAGGTGGAGGATATGACCCTTCAACAGCTTCTGGACCATTTTTCGAGCAAGGGCTTAAACATTTTGATGCTAAGTTCTGGAGTGAGTCTATTGTTCGCAAACTTCCACGCGCCCGCCAAGATGAAGGAGCGCATGAGCTGGAAACTCAGTAAGCTCGTGGAAACCGTTTCGAAACAACCTATTCCAGAACATCAACGAGAAGTCATTTTTGAAATGGTGGCCGAGGACATGGCTGATGTGGACGTTGAAGTTCCATACATCAAGGTCAAGATGCGATGAGCGCGCCTAAATTCAAAAGTAGTTAGTTAGAGCTTTATTTTTACGACGACTGTGTGAATAAACGACTAGTAGTTATATGTCTGTTGTACTTTTATAGCGCGTTGTGCTGTAAGCGGGAAGTGAAGTCATGATGGCATGCTAACTGCAGAACCTCAGCGTATCTAATATAATGTAACATGGGACCTCTAGAGAACGTCAACGCAAGAAGCCAGGCCTCGAATCAGATACAGATTGGTTCTTTTCATTACAACTTTCATAATTTGGATCATTCGATATCACCCACGCGTCCTCTTCTTGCCCAACGCCAGCATTTTATTAGATGAGAGTAGACGGTTGGAGTCATGGCGTAAGTCTGCCCCGCAGGATCGATCAAAAGAGATACGACATCAAGACTTGATTGATTGTTCTTGGAGCCCTCAGAAATTTCTGGCAGAGATGCTAGATTCCAGAGATTTCTTTCAATCTGTCTCATGACCTGCATTAACCTGCAAGATGCCCAAAACTGACCGAATGTGACCTTACACGTATTGACAGTCCACCCAACCAAATCATCACATCTGAAAGGCCCTCCTCAAAGACCTTCCACTTATTCAAGTCCATCTTTGCTTCATTTGACCCAGAGTTTGTTTTCCAATAAAAAGAATGCCGTCTCATCACCCGCCATCATGTCAAAGAACACCCCTCTCATGCCCACAGCCGTCCCACTTCCCGATGTTTTTACTTGCGCCCCACAGCCACAGCAGCAACTTCTTCTTCCAGCTTCAGAATGTGCGGCAGCGGTCCCACAGGCGTAATGGACGGCGGGTTAATCTGCGTATGGCTCCTCGTGTAGTGCCACTTGATGTGTTCAAATTGCGTCGTGCTCTGAAACGCATCGTGCGTCCAGTACAGATTGCGCATCCACCGATGCAGCGCCGGATACCCCGATCGAATGTCTCGAATGTTGCATTTGAAGTGCTGGACGTAGACGGGGTCAAACCGGATCAGGGTCACGAAGAGTCTGATGTCTATCTCGGTGAGCTGTTGGCCAAAGTAATAAGGGCCGCCGGTCTGCGCCGAGAGGTGCTTCTCTGCGCGGTCGAGGGCTTCAAAGAGCGCAATGACGTTGTGCTCGTAGGCGTCGGCTGTGTTGGCGAAGCCGGATTTATAGACGCCGTTGTTAATGAGGTCGTAGGTCCAGGCGTTGGCCTCGTCGATCTGACTGCGGAGAGACTCGGGGTAGAGTTGGACGGCGCGTTGCTTCTCATTGAGAAGGTGGTCGAACTGGGCGAGAATCATGTAAGTCAAGATATTTCAACACATACAAGTCCAAAGACAAAGAAATCCCAGAAGCGTACCTCGGTGCCCAGCATACGCAGAATCTCCGAGCTCTCATTGCTGACAATCCTCTTCGTCTTCTTGTCATACAGCACCGGCACGGTGAACCGCGCCTCGTAATTCTTCTCACTCTCAAAGTACACATCCCTTAGGTGCGTATAGCCCTCATGACCGTCCAGTGGATCTGGAATCACTTGTTCGCCTGGCTCACTCTCGTCCTTGGTGACGAAGCGCCATCCGCCTTCACCGAGATGCCAGTGCACAACGGAGAAGGAAATGATGCCCTCCAGACCCTTGAGTTTCCTGCCGATGAGGGTACGATGGGCCTACTGTTTGTCAGCTCATCTTTCTCTCTTCACTTTCAAATGCTCTCCCGACCATCTCTCTGAGTCTCTTCCCTGTACAGGCCGGATTTTTTTGATTTTTTCTTTTTGAAGTACTGAACATCCTTCCTCATTCGAGGTGGAATCTTGCTTTTCCCTGTACAAACGGAACGGAAAACGAATTGGACATTCGGAATAGGTGCATACCCATGGGCAAGCGTAGCTGACGTATAAATGATACCGTCCCGCTTCAGGAGGATACTTGGCGCCCTCATCCCTGGAGATCCAGTCCCGAAATGAACTCACTTGGCGCTTGAACTCGCCAGACGAGTCATTCAGATGGACCCAATCGGTTACCTTGCCGGAAGAAGCCTATATTAATTTCCCGCGTTTTAGCTGCAGGAGCTCCAAAAAGAAGAAGCAGCAAAGGTGACGGCAACGACTCTGTGGTCGGTATGGCTAAAAACCTACCATTGTATGCCACCTCTTCGAACCGCAGTCAAGGAAGCGAGACGAGTTGGAAGGAGTACTACGCGTGTGGATTGCGGATTCCAACCCAGGTGCAAGGCGGCGATATGTAGCGTGAATCTTGAAGGTGGCAGCTTGTGAAAGGTGTCTCTTGAACTGGGGCGTCTTGGCTGAGGCAGAACTAGCTGCGATGAACCTCGGTTTGCAGAGAGTGCCTAAAGGATACAGAAAGTCCCTCTTCATAGCGATGATGATGGGCGAACAGGCGCAATACTTATATACCGGTAACTATCCCGCGGGGTTGACCGGATCCTTGAAAGTTAACGGCACTGGTTTGTCATAATTCTGAGCTGCTGGCTTCGCTCTAATTTCTAAGCTCAAGGCCCAATTGGACCCAGTGACACTTCGAGTGGACGCCACAGCTTAGCAATCATCATGGTAAATGGTGACGTATAATAAGCCATTGCTTTCATCCGTCAGTTTACAACTTCACGATACCATAGGTACCTAGGTATTGACGGCCTCGAGGCTGTTGATCATCCTGTGACATCTTACTACCTCCTAACCTACCTCGGTGTGTAGATGGGTACAAAGCGCACTGTACATATGCAGTCGGGCTCGTGCATGCAGATTGTGACCAGATTGTGTCAATAACTTATGTAATGGGACGGTTGTCACTTGTACATACATAAGTGAACGTCAACAAAGCTGGAGAAAATTGCAATTTCGTTAGAAACACTGGCAATGACAAAGCCTTACCTACAGTTAACATTACAAATTACAATGATTTTCAGCAATCTTCGACGTTCGTATTCATTTATTGGGGCGAAAGAGTATTAGTGCGCTAGAAGTTACATAGGTACAATACCTATTGCATCATCACCCGTTGGCGTTGCACTCTCAAATGCTTTGGCGAAGCCGTCTGCTTTTGTCCCGTTTTTCCTCGGTGTCCCATTTGATGATCCACAACGTATGTACCTAGGTACCTCTGTAACGCTGCTTCGCAATTCTTCCACCCGCCGACTCCTCTGCATCACGCACTGCTTCACACAACATCCTTCTCTAGCACTCAACATCTCGCTGCCAGTCGTTCACGACAGACTCCGCTTCTTGTGTCTTCGAACAAATCTAGCCTCCTTTTACCGCCATCCCCCCACTCAAGCCTTCAACTAGGCTGTTCTTCCTCCTCCCTCCTCTCACGTTGGCGGTCTCGACAGCATCGAAATCGCAACTCTCTCCAATTCTCCCTCGCTCTTTGAAGTCCTACGATTCTAGCCCTTTCCTGCTGCCCGCTACACAGGCTCTCTTCGTTGCCTTTCGGCCAGCCTGTTGATTCGTCTGCTCAATCGCAACATCACAGTGTTACCATCAGAACTCTATAAAGCAGCAGCTATCAAACCCCTCTCCACATACTCTCTACTCTCCCTCCTGGCGGCATTAAAGGTGGCCGTTCGTCGGATGGGCATCGAGCCCTAGCCGCCCCGATATGGCCATTCGATATTCAGCAGATTTTCTGCTGCATTTGCGGGAGTCGCCGCTATGTGTCAGACCTAACAATCTCCCTCCAGTAGAGGAGTGGATGGGGTACGTGGTTCTTTGCTCAAGCCCGTCGAAATTTCGACATGATTTTGACATAACTAAGATGTTCGCTGATCCGAAAGACGTGTCTGTGCAGTGCCCCTGCCGAGCAAAATCGAAACCAAGGCATCAAAATCGTCCATGATCGGTCCAGAGCAGGTGACTCATCACTGCTTGATCAGACAAATCGGCGGTCTCTTGATCGCCATGCTTCGCGCCCGAGTGCAAGTTCGTGTTCTTATGCCCTCCTAAATGCGTACCATGTTGTTTATGTTGTCGGTTCGCTGACATTAAAGGGGTTAAACCCCTCTTGAAGACTCAGATGACGTGGTTTTCGGCCCACCTCGTATGACCTTTACGTCTGCTCGGGGCAACAAAGTTCTCGAAAATGAGAAGACCTCCCGAGATGCCGATGCTCAAGGTCGCGTAGGCATACGAAGCCGCGGTGACGCCGAAGCCGATCGATTCCGCGACGGGCGCACCAATCCCTTGCGGCGCCGCGGTGATGGCGATCAGGACGGTGAGGGCTGGAATACTGTCAAGCCGCGGAAAAGCTTTGGTGCCGAAGGTGCTGAACGGTTCCATGGAAAAATGGGTGGTAACTTCCGTGATGAGAAGAATGGCAGTAAGGATGGTAACAAAGAGGAACGTGAGGCCGGGCGAGAACGACCAGGTCGGGCAATAGACATTCTCATGCGCGATCCCGATGGCAAGAGACCCGCCGCTTGGATTGATGGAAACAAAGAGGAACGTGAAGTGGCGCGAGATCGATCAGGTCGAGCAACAGATATTCTTACCCGCGACCTCGATCTGTCTGACGCCGAGGCTCGACCTCGGAACGCCCCCGGTCGAAACAGAGGTGACAACTGGCGAGCGTCAGGCGCTGGCGAGACCCTTACACCCGCGCCCGAGAAAAAGAATCGTGATCGAACCAAGAGCTGGCGGGATAGGGAGCGTGACGTCGCCGAAGCCTCTGAAGACCGCAACGCAGGTAAGGTAAATGATCGTCGCTGGGGCAGAGATCGTGATCAGCGCCAGGAGCGCGATCAGCGACAGGAGCGCGAGCCCGAATGGTTTGACGAGCCGGCAGAGGCACGTGAAGCACATACGCAACAGGATTTCCAAAAGTGGATGGAGCAAATGAAGAAGGCTAAGGGCGCATCATCAACGTCCAATGCTAAAGCGGCGACGGAATCCATTGCAGAGGCGGCCAGGCCATCTTTACTTACTTCCTCCGTTGAAACTGGTCCGGACAAGTTCTTTCTTGCCTTTGGAGGAGGCAGCGCGGCGACGGATGTCACTTCACCTGGTGAATCGAAGGATTCCGTTGCCAAGGCCAAGGCCAGTGGGAAATCCTCGCGGTTCACGTCCTTCTTCTCCCAGCCTCAAGGAGACTCCAAGCCACGAGCCGATCTGTCCACTCCGCTCACTGGACCGCCGGCGAACGAGTCGACCGCAGCCGCTGGTTCGGCTACGGGCCCCCTTGGGCCTGGGCTAGGAGCGCTCTTTGGATTAGCTGGACCTGCTGGAGGAGGTGGCGGAGCCAGTGGTACACTCGGCGCTCCTCCTGAAGAGGAACGGCAAGCATTCAAGCAATTGCTGGCCAAATTGCAAAGGGCTTCTATGAATACTCCTCCTCCAGGACCGTCTTCATCCACGGAACCTCCCGCTAGTAACGCCCCCCTAGATTTGACGATGATGATGAAGAAGAAGAATACAGTGGTCTCCCCTGATTCGCAGCAGCAGTACACTGGCGCATCTGGAGAAGCAGGTCCCGCCCATCGGCCATCACAACACCTCCAACCAGAAATTCTCGCGCCCCGACCTCAGCAGCAGCCTGCTCGACCAGATCAGCTACTTCAGGACCTCGTCGGACAGCATCAGCGTGCATCGAGCCAGAGCTCGACGTCACGACCAGAACCTCACTCGACTCGCAACAACAGCAACACCGAATTTCTGATGAATTTGATGAGAATGGCGCCGGAAAGTCAGCGCCGTGACCACGCTCGAGTTCCTTCTCAGCCTCAGCTCGGGCCACAAGTGCAGAAGCATCATCATATACCGTCCTATAACGATCGAGAGCAGCCAGACTTTGGTGGCCGGGAGAATCGCAATAACATGCGGCCACATCCTCCGCCCGGATTCCCTATGGACGAATCATTCCACAATATCGATCGAGAGTCCCGCCAGAATCCGCCTACGCAGATCTTGCAGCGACCTCCGCCTCCCGGTTTGGATCAGATGCCCCCCGCCTGGATGGCGGGTGCAGCGCAAATGCCACCTCCTCCTCAGCAGCGAGGGCCAATGCTGCCGCCACCAGGACTAGTTGGAGGATTAGCTGGAGGACCAGGCGGAGTCGGCCGAAACATGCATATGCCACCAATGTTCCCGCCCACCTTTCCTCCTGGAGCAATGCTGCCACCAGATGTAATGGTTGGAATGCCGCCACGCGATATGCCTCCGCCGCCGCTACCACCACCAGGCTTCTTTAACGGGCCTCCCCATGGCTTTCTGCCCCCTGGGCTAGGTGGGTTCAATGGACCTCCTCCGGGGCCCAACGGTTTCGTTGGCCACCCATTTGAAGCGCGAGGCCCACCACCATCTGCCTGCAATAATGGCCGAGGGGTCAACTATGGACGGCTATAAAGAAGGCGTTGCAGGGGCCAAGACAGGGCGTTGTGATACTAGGGAGTACTGAGGGGTGATGCCACCCGGACAGCATTTGCTCATGACCGGCTGAGACGAGTGACCTGCCGAGCAACATCCATTGGACGCGATGGCAAAACCTTTCAGCCACGTTTTGGCATTCTGGCCACTCGTGTCTATTCCTTCTTAGATCTCTTCCTCCGTCATGGAACGGCCCACTATACTAGTATGTCTGTATCAAGTGTTCCGCATCATCCGGAAGGGAATCTTGATTCTTCCCATCATGGGCCAGTCACTGCCTCTTCTCGCGAAAAAGAAACCGGATGTCTAGGTACACGTTTTGCGAGAAAGATCTTGTAAAAGGGCGCTACCGCTGGCTGCCAGATTAAGAAAATATCGCTTGGTTTCACTTTGCTCTGGATTTTTGGACTTTGGACGGGTGACGGGAGGGAGAGGGAGAGCAGACGTGTGGCAGTGCTGTCTGAGTTATGCGTTGGTCCGTAGGAGAGGAATCGTCGTGAGGAAAAGGGAAGATGAAGAATTTGGCTGGCTCTTCTTATGCTATGGCGAAGCGTGGGCGACGTGACTGCTTGATGATGAGTCAAAGTCATATGTAAGCTTATCGGACCAAGAGGTGTGACCAATTTGATTCACTTCCTATTGCGTACCAATACGTGCTACGTTGTCAGGGTGTCTTGATAAAGGACTATCCTGTGCTCTTCTTCTTGACATGTCCCTTCCCAAGCAAGCCGTTCACCCGCACCAGTCAATCTTCTAAGTCAGTCTTGTCAACGTCCCGACTACGAGCAAGGAAGCCTTTCCTTGGCCCTCTGTCCAAGACTTGTCCCTTGCATGATATCATTTCAACACCAAGGCGCTCCCCAAGAACGCAAGCCCAGTGCACGGTCCTGCCTCGTACAGCTCGGCTCTCGAGAAACGGCCCTTGACTCCCATGTATATGGAAGTAGAGGCCCCTTTTGCACCATAAGACAATTTGACATTCGTAGGCAAAAGGCAATATAATTATTATCCTATTTTGTACGATGGCTACAAACCCTAGCGACTCCCTCCATTCTATATATACAGAGTCTCCTATCCAGGCAATCCCAAAACAGTGGACATCCACCGACCCACGGGCCACACACCTAATACTTCTCATTGAGGATTCAGGATCTTGATGTTCTGGCTTGTTTGTGATTTATTCGTCTCTTTCGATAAAGAAAACAGATCAACGGGAGGGCGAGAAGGAGAGAGAGAAATAAAGAAAGAAAAAGGGAAGGAAACAACTAAGAGTAAAGAACAAAGGAGAGAGGACAAGAGAAAGAGGGAATATGATGGGGCAAAACAAAAAAAACCTTAGCATTGGGCACCTTGGGCATCGTTGCCCCGCTCACGACTATTATGTACAATGACGAATATGCCTCCCCCGCGAAGAACCCTACTTCTTCATACCCAGAAAGTTTCGCCTCTTCTTCTCCTTGTGCAGCTTCCCTTCTGGGGGATGCGATGATCCAGCGAGAGGAGCTGGTTGGGCCGCGGCAGTGGCTGGGGCGCCGCTCGAGGTCAGACTCAGGTTGGTCATGGATGCGATGGGACGGACGGGCGGTAGCGGTGCCATTGATATCGCGCCCGGGGGCCCGGTACCTGGACGGTTGGGTACGCCGCCAACAGGGTGTGTGAATGAGGACGATGATGATGAGGCGTGGTGGTTTGCCGGTGGTGCTGGTTGGGGTGGTGCAGGTCGTTCGAATAAGTGTGCTGGAGCTCGCGGCTTGGGTCGTTCCATGGGGATGTCGAGCTGGCGCTTGTCGCGGCTTAGGTCGGCGACTTGGCGGACGTAGAGCTGAGGCGTGAGCATATGGGAGGTGATGAGGACTACGTCGCGGCCCTTTTCGCGACTGACTTGGTAGCAGGCGCGGTTTTCGCTGTATGTGGCGCCGCCGGCCATGAAGACCATAATTCTCTGGCGGTTTTCCGGAGGGCGCCGACCAGCAGCAGCCCAGTTTGGTCGTCCGGCGCGGAGAGAGCCCCCTTGCGCGGCCAGGAAGTCTTCATTGGGGTCCATGGGCGGTTTGACATAGGGAAACATGTTCTGATCCAACGTACCCTTGGTCAGCGCGTCGAGCATGGACTGAACGGCGGGTTCGTAGCGGGACAGGGCGTATTCTTCGCTCGGGGGCGGGCTTTTGGGGTCCCTGGGGAACAAGGGCGGGGGCACTTGACGCGGCTCTTTGAGCACATGGCTTGTCTTGCCGCCCAAGAGCTCGAGATTAGTAATGATTTCGCCGTCTTGTGAGGGCAGAGACGCGTGGAACAGAAGCTTCTGCACATCTTCCATGATGACACCGCCCCTGTACAGGATGTACATGATGATGAGGCGCAGTCGATCCGATGGCAAGATAGCTTCGTCGTCCAGGAGGCTGACAATAGTTTCGAGGACATTCTTGGGCTTCCTCGAGTCTTCGTCCAATCCTGTCGACATTGTCTGTTCGATAGACGCCAGGTCCGGTAGCTTGTTGTGCTGGAAAATATTCATGCACTCTTGCGCCATGGTGAGATGCAACGAATATGCCTCCTTCATCTCCTGGAACTGCGGCAAGCCAGCCAGCATTTCGCGGATGGCATTGAGACTTGTGGCATCTGCACTGTCGTTTGTAAAATGCGGATTCTCATCTAGGAACTTTTGGAAGTCGCCCATAAGTTTGTCGATGGTGTCCTTCATATGTCGGTGTCGGTTGTCGACCCAAATCTTGTCCTTGTCACTCAGCTCCATGTCTTTCTCTGTCTCGTCGGCCATGCCCGCGTTGATCTTGGTTCGGTACGTGACCTTGTCGGCGTCTTTGATGGGCAAGAGGTCGTGCGCCATAGCTTGATAGGTGAATTCGTGCAGCAAGGGCGCCATGAGATCCATGGATCGATCCGTCACGATGAGCGTTGATTGCGGTCGATTCGACGGCGGGGGGAAATTGGGGTTCCAATGCGCATATCCATCGAGTTCCTCTTGCACAAATCTTGCCAAATGGGAGCAGAGAACCGAGGCCTCGTGGACGGCGTTCTTGGGTCGGTAAAATCGAACTCTGGGGTACTCTCCCAGAGTGATGCAAACGCCGGCAATCTAGATAATCCATGTGTCAACGAAGACTAGACCTTTTCCCAAGTTTTTTGTCAGAACATGGCCCGGACATACTCTTTGCGCCAGACTCTGCATATGTTTCGGAATCAAGTGGTTGCACGCGGGGTGGTATAGTATGGGGAAGCTCCATGGGTCCCTGAATGTGATGAGGTGAGACTCTCGCGGATAAAAGTCGATAAATAGCGTTTGCGATGCTGCCCTCAGCTGCCTGATGCCGGGGAAGTCGTCGAGCTTCCGGCGCAAGGTGGGATCTAACAGGCCTGTCCACACCAGATACCCCCTGCGGTACCGTCGTGTCTCGAAATCGGCAAGAAGACAATCGACAATGTGTGGCTCGGGCGAGATTATGTAAATGGCATCCATACTGGGATTTGGTTCCCGTCGCTCCTCGATCCGCTCGATAGCTGTCGTGAAGCTTGGGTCAGCTTTGAGATCCAGCTTTGGGGAACGGGGTGGGCAGCATGGTGCTGGACTGACTAGCTATGTTGATGTTGAGCACTTCATCTTCGGTAACAACATTGTCGACAATCTTGCGCGAGTTTTCGTCCACAATGAGGCATTTCCACTAGAGACGACCGAATGTCAGGCTATGCTCTGAGAGACACTATTCGTAACATCTGTCATGGAGGCCAAGCCATACGTCACCCTGGGTTATGTCCCGGATCTCGTTGAGAATGACTGATATTTGTTAGTCCAATGCTCGTTCGCGTGATGCCATGAGAGTATCATCGTGTATTCCGTACTATCATGCTGTTCCTGTATTACAGAGAGACCCATGGCGGGCAGTACGAGAGCTCCAGGCTCCTCGTGCTCTCTGTCCGAGTGATGATCTCAGAGGTGCGGCGGGGTCGGTTTGGCTCGGGAGCTGGCGACGGAGATCAAGTCGGGCGGAAGTCCAAGTCTTGAAGAGAGAGAATGGGGGAGCGGTACAGAGCCAGTCTGCAGACGCGGAAATCACGGGAATGTCGCGAGCGTGTGGAGTAATAGGACTAGTCGAGTCGCCTTTGTACGGTGTTTGATGAAGCTCTCCAAGATGAGCCGGACTTACGTGGTGCACTGGAGTTTCAACGCATCACATACCTCACATAGACGGGAGGCGCAGGAGGCGCTGGACGGGTCAATGGGGGGCTTGTGGGGTAGCATCAGGCCGGATCCCCCTGTAAAGCCGCTTCAACTTGGAAGGGCACAGTGCACCTCACATGTCATGTGCGACCGGCACTGTGTTTGGCTTTTATTATGCTATGAGTTCAAGAGCACACCAACGGGTACACATGAACTATGGCATACATTGAAGCTGCCTGCCCCGTCCCTTACTCGTCCATCGTCCGCCCCAAGTAGCTCTCGATATCAATTCTCCCATATATCTCCGCCTGTAGTCGTTCTGCCCGTTGCTTATCACGAGCAACGGCAGCCTTCAACTCCTTGCTCGTCAGCTTTCGGGGAGGAGGCGGCGGCTCCTGCTTTGTCTTGTTCGATAGCCTTGCTCCAACACCCAATGTGTCGTCTTTGGCTTTCGCTTTGATGGGATATCGCACTCCTTCTCCCTCGCGACCTAGTCCGCGCCGTGCATCAGGATCCCAGCCCAGAGACTCCAGGGCTCGAAGACCCATTCGGGATCTGTCCAGCGCGGAGGGCGGGTGCACGTGAGGCATCTTGACTTGATGAGCCACCGAGGCTTCGTGTTCCTTGACCGATGTCATGATGGGTAAACGGCAGACGAGGCATATGGACGCATTTTCGGCTCCGAGGCTCGAACTCGCCGAGTGCGTTTGCTGAGTGCCGAGTCTTGTCTTCGGTGCGGAACCAGGCTTGGGCTTGTGATCGCCGAGAACTATGCTTGCATAGAGATCCCCAGCTGTCGATTTTGTCTCGGGTTTGCCGACGAATGCCACGCCATTGTCGGATTCTGTAGCTCGAACAAATTCGACTCGTTGCCGCTTCAGCCCAGAGCCGAACGGCTTTTTGTGGTGCAGAGGAATGTCCTCATCGACGTCATGGTCGTCGTTGGGTTCGTCTCTCAACCGGCGCATTGCATCGGAAGGAATTAGGTTGGGGACATCCGTGGCAGTCGAGCCTGGCGAGTTTTACACATCACCTACGCCGCAGAGTTGACTGTTTGGTGCAAGAGAAGTGCTTTCTTTGGAAGCTTAGCAGGGGCATTGCAAGACCCACAAATTGCATCGCAATTCAAGTTGGTCTGGTCAGTTGGCAGTGGGTGCCGGAACCGTTACCTATTGACCTTTTGAGAGAATTGAAGCAACAACGCCAAAATCGGGCTGGCAGACTGCAGCTGAGCAAGTTGAAGAAAAGGGGCCTGCGCATGGAATAGGTATGATAGCATGCAAGATCCCGGCCGAATACATACAGTTGTCGACCATGTCTATGGAGAGGTACATAGTTACATGCGCACATGGTCGGCTTACATCTCATCACGGAAATGACTGCATGAGTTGGCCCGTCCTGCGTTCAAGCTCATGTTCTAACTTCTCGCCTTTGTCCAAGGTCCAAGAAAGGAGAACCAAAGAATACCAGGAGCCGGCGAGAGAATTTTTGAGACCTTCGGCATTAAGTTGGAGCACGAGACAGAAGATACCAGGCAGCCAAAGACTGGAGCTATCCAGAGCGATCAATGTCAACTTTGGGCCTTTCCTGGGGTCCATAACTCACAAGCCACCTCCTAATGATGCTAGTGAAGCACAAAGACGAGTCCAATATCTGACAGCTTGTGCAGATGATTTACGCTCGTCAAGTGGGCACATGCCATGGCCCATGGCTCAATTAGGATTGGCATGTCCAAAACGCAATGGAAGTGACCTCAACACTATCAGCTCATCTTTCTTCGCCTTGTTCTTGCAGCGAACCTGGTGCAGATAGCTTGAGTATGTAGTATTTGCTCAACAAGGTGGCCGGTACTCCGTACTTGGAGATGCATGACGCAGCTTGTTGCTCTTTACGTTCACCACTGCCGCCTTGCCGATCAAACAGGTAGGATTGTACTCTCATAATGCAAGCAAAAGTTATCAATCAAAGGACACCTAAGCAGAACCCAATATGATGGGGGGTACATACTTCGAACCTGGCTGTTGAAACATCCAATGAGAGCTCTACTAGTCGTACAAGTCAAGTTACCCAATAACTCTACTCGCGACTCGCAACACCAACAGTAATCCACTTCCGTAATCGCAACACAAACAAAACAGTCGAAAGTCCGGGACGTAAATCCCATGGGGGCTGTATCGTTGCATTGCATCATAGGACAGACACTACGTTTCCCCGCACTCGGTGTCATGAGAGAACAGACACAGACGCGAAGATCCAAGACAATGGCATGGGGAAATCGAAGCGAGCGCGGGTTTTAACAGTCGGAGTTTTTCTTTTTTTTTCTTGCTTCCTTTTTACCTTTCCTTCTTTTGACACTCGGACGAATGGCCGAGCCAATGGAGAATCAGGAGACATACACGTTGAGCCTGTTGCACCATTTTGTGGCATGAGATACCGTCCTACCGTCCTGGTCCGTTGGAAACGCCGCTTCTACACACCGAGAAATGTCTCTCGGATTGTGAGAAGATCGCGGGGCTCTGTGGCACAGTCTCTGTGAGATGTGGCCCCGAGCGAAAAGAACGGGTGGAAAACTACCTAATGATAAGAAACGTGTCCGTGGTGATGAGAATTCGTTGGGCGATGGTCCCGCGGTCTCTATTGTCGTTGAGGAGAGGCTGTTCATTGCTACAGTACCTAATACCCATGCCATGCATGGCTTTAGCCTTCGGGATATCTATGCCGGCAATGCAACAGTTCCATTAGAGCGGCGAAGGCAACATCGAGACATATAGGAGACACACCGACCGCTCCTATGAATCAGATGATTTCAGACTGAACCTCAAACAGCCGTGATTACTTCCAGTTTGCTTGGCCTGTCCAAAACAAAAATAAAAATGAGAAGCCACGTCTTGCTCTGCGCCGCTAGTCTGCTGCTTCCTGGCCTAGCCACAGCGAGCTTCGACGGGAATCTCAACTACGACAGTCCGTCCAGACGCCATCCCAGGCTCGGCATCGATGTTGCCCTGGTGGAGCGCCGGTCCTGGAAGCGCGGAAGTATCGCGTATGAGGCCTCACAGCTACACTTCACCCATGGCGTGGCATCCGGCGATCCTTGGCCCGAGAGCGTCATTCTCTGGACCCGTGTTGCGCCGACCAACGAGTCCGACAGTAGCGAGGTCCCCGTCAAGGGAACCGTGCCTCTCTGGAGCCACGAGACGGACAAATTTGCCAAGGCGGATCCGAATCCCATTTGCGTGGAGTGGAAAGTCTTCGAGTGTGATGATGATGATGATAATGAAGATGAGGCTCGAAGGCCGGTCACGTGCGGACGGGCGTACACGACGTCGGATGTCGATTACACGGTCAAGGTGGGCTACACTCTTTCCTCGGCTCGTATTCGTCATGTCTTGCAAATGGGAAAAAGGAAGACGAGGACAATGCTATAGGAGAGTGACATGGGGCTCATTATGATGAATAGGTTGAGGCCAAGGGACTGCGGCCCCTGACCAAATACTCATACCAATTCAACGTCTGTGGCTCAGATAGTGTGAAAAGCCCCATGGGTAGAACCATGACTGCGCCGAGAAAGGACGACGCTGTCTCCAAATTGCGCTTCGCAGTCTTTTCTTGCAGCAACTACGGTATGCGCAACCCCGAGTCCCACCCTTTCTCTGCCACCACACAATGTATGAATAGTGGCTAATTCGAGAGACTGTGCTGTCAGCGGCTGGTTACTTCAATGTGTATGGTAATGCTGCCAGGAAGGATGAACATGATTATGTTATCCATCTTGGCGATTACATGTATGAGTACGGCAAAGAAGGGGAGCGTGCTACGAAGCCTACCAAGATGCTGTGGACTTTGCATGACTACCGAACTCGTCATGGGTTGGTAAGTACCAATATCCTCAACAGGGTGTGCGATGACGAAGAGGGAAGACTCAAGAGAGAAGAAGGGAGTAGGAAATACTAATTCGAATGGCCGAACAGCATCGCAGCGATCCCGATCTGCAGCTTCTATCTCAAAATTTCGCGTGGATCACTACCTGGGACGACCATGGTACGTTCAGTTGCGCTGAACGAAGAACAAAAGGTCTCCAAGTTACTGTGTCTAACGGGCAATTGTGAACGCAGAGTTTTCCGACAACGGGTACAGGGACGGGTTTGTCGGGCTGAACAACACGGAAGACTCTTTCCTCAAGTCTGGCGCCGGCATTTCTGTTGATACGCGAAAGGTCCATGCTGTGCGATCTTACTTCGAGTGGATGCCTATCCGGTAAGGAAGATCCAATGCAAGTTGATCACACTCCGAATAGAATACTGACGGAAACGATGTCTACATCCAACAGACAGACAGATCTTGATGATGGTCTGCGCGTTTGGAGATCCTTTCAGATGGGCAAGCTTCTCGATCTTGTCATCCTCGACACTCGAAACTATGACCGCAGCATCACTGATCTTTGTAAGTGCCATGATCTGTTTCTCAGTTTGGCAACGAAGAAGCAAACCAGCTAAGGCGTGTTCTTTCAGACTGGAACAAGCACTACATCAGCCTCATCTCTGACGATCCTAGCCGATCACTGATGGGAGCCCGTCAGGAAAACTGGTTCTACCGGACCCTAAGCCGTTCCAAGAGACGCGGTGCTATCTGGCGAGTCATTGGCAACCAGATCATGTTCTCTCGCATCTTTCAGAATGACCAATGGACTACCAATGGCGATGCTTGGGATGTAGGTTGATACACCATACAATGTGAAAAACACACGCGAAGCTGTCAGCGTGCGGCCGCTAATATGACGTTGACGTCTCTAGGGATACGTAGCCAATCGAAACAGAACCCTCAAGCACTTATACGATAACAAGATAGACAACAACCTCTTTCTCGCGGGCGACACGCACCAGAACTGGGTCTCGGACCTTGCCTGGCTCGGAACCAAGCCTTACGACCAAGCCTCCGGAAGCGGCGCCATTGGTGTCGAACTCGGCGGCACAGCAACCAGCTCAACGGGTCAGAAAGGTCCTATTGAGCCTGTGGCAGGAGACGCTGCTCGTGGAATGATTCGACGCAATGAGGAGCTGGCTTGGCAGGAGGGCTACTATCGCGGATATTTCCACCTTACCGTCACCGCTGAGAAGTCAACGGCCAAGTATTATGGTAAGTGGCCTTTCTTCACATGGTTCAGCTTGGTTGATGGAAGCGGTCAGGTCAGACTAAGGAGTCATGTTAACGTTGGATGTGCTGCATCACAGGCTCTCCCAGTGTCGCCACTCGCAACGGCTGGGACATTCCTCTGGCCAATTTCACGATATATGCCGGAGCCAACCATCTTGATAGGCCTATTGGCGGTGGTGAGGCCGAGTCGGGGGCGTTGAGAGACGGCAAGATCAAGCACAGCAACTTGACTCTGGACACCAACAGTGGGAAGTGGGCGGTGGTTGGCTTCGACAAGATGCATGTGGACTGAGGAGTCAAGAATCGATCGTGCGATGGATGGTACCTATGTATGAGAGGCGCCGGGCGAGAAGTACCTAGGCATGTATGGGATACCTAGAGTCCAATCCCGATGATTCGAATCATTCGATAAAGACAAATCTTGGTGTACGGAGTAGGTAGGTACCTATGTATGTACCTGGTACCTAATGTACAAGGGTCCAGAATCGCCTACATTAGGTACCTATGTACCTATCCAACCCCTGTTCTTCACTCGGGCAACGTCCATCATCGTCAAGGTGGGGCGGCCCGTGATTCGTTCGCGAAGCGGCCCTCGAGTCTTGACAAGTCGATGAAGAGGTAGGCGCAGCCCTGATGACGCTTTCCAGGCAAATTATGATACATACATTGTACTCTGTACGCAACTTTGTGAGCGGCTGGCAAAGCTGAGCTGACAGCAAAGTGGCAGCGGATTGCTCGGCTTTTTGCATGTGTCTTTCGCTCCAGTACTCCGTAAATCGCAATCATAAGGCCCCGCACTCGGATTCCATCCAATCTGGGCCACATGAGGAGAAGAGGCGCAATCTCGGATGCGACGTGTTGTTGACATTGGCCGTCGAACCCTGTGAGTCGGAGTGACACTAACACTGAAGCTCACTAGCACTTCGACACCGGCGGTGCACAGGCGCGAATGCTGTGGCTTGGTCGGCTCTTTTGTGCCGGCCGCGAATACTCTCACCTTTTCCATGTGCCTCGATATTTTCATTTCCCACTTGCTGGCACTGCCTTCTCGTCCCTCGTTTGCTTTATTTCCTCCTTCGCGTTCCTACTCCTTGCTTGGCGCATCTTGTACCTTGCTCGTTCTATATCCTTGTAGCATCTTTACCTACATAGATAGACTCTTATATCGAAATCCCCCCTTTCCAGAAGAGACTGTGCCTTTCTCGACCTGATCAAAGTTCGCGCATCTCATATTTCTCTGGTTCACGCCGACCGTTGCGACCATTGACGCTGTCTGACGGTCTACAATCTTATTTTTGGTCTTCCCGAGGCCAGACGTTTCTTGCTTCCCCTGAAAAATGGCAACGACCGCAGAGAGTCCGCTGGACCAAGCAGCAGGGCCTGATGTTCATGACAGACCCGACGCTGATGCCCCGGAGCCTAAGCAGAATGGGCAGAATTCGCATAAGCTGCCGCGCCCGGCGAGCATGAGCCTGAAGAAAGCTGTCAAGTCAAAAAAGCCCCCTGGCGGTTTCGACCAAACGCCTCTACCGAATGCGCCGCCTGGATACACCGTCCGCTTCTGCTTCAAGTACGCCGCCAACCTCCCACCAGGAGATTTGACTACTGTTTCCTCGGACCCCTTCTTGACGGCCACGTTGAAGGCGTCGAATCCTAAAAGACACAAAGAGGAGCCCGACCTCGTCCATCGCACACAAACGAAACGTAGAACGACCGAGCCGGAATGGAACGAGGACTGGATTGTCGCGAATGTGCCTGCCTCGGGATTTACACTCAAGTGCCGCCTCTACGACGAGGACTCCCCTGACAAAGACGATCGACTGGGAAACGTTACTGTTAAGGTCCCGCAGCTTTTTGAAGATTGGGACGGAATTCCAGCGCCGGGTAGAGAATTTGACGCTAAGAAGCGAATAATTAGCAAACGCGCTCTCGTACTCAAAGCTATTACCACCTGCTTCAACGCTGATATGCATGTCACGCCTCGCCTTTGCATCACGATGGAGATCCTGGGCAAATCAGACCCCCCACACGCGCAAATGTACACCGTGGGCCCGACGAGATGGACGAAGCACTTTAGTCCTATGATTGGGCGACTGACAGGAACTAAAGTCAACACGGATGCGGAGCAAGATCACGAGAAGCATGGAAGCAAGGAGGAGGACAGCAAGAAGAAGAAGAGCCAGAAATACGAGTATGTACTTCAACCTAAAGACGATACCTATTTTCCCATTATTCTCTTTTCGTTCTTATCACGATCCGCTGACATATACCTAGCTTCCAAGCCAACGAGATGCAATTGCAAGGCCCGGTCCCGCCAGAGCTCTACCATCGATTCGTAGAGTTCCGACCTATCATTGGCTCCATGTTTTCGTCGACTGGGCTTCGTGGAAAGATTCTCAACTTGGCGCTGCACAAGCAACATAATCGCATATACAACTTTGACCAGTCCACCGAGTGGGGATCGTTTGAGCCGTGCTCCAGTCAAGCTGCGCTTTCTTTCTTGCGACTTGCGCACTTTGACGAAGGCGGTAGGGTCTTTACCTATGTCCTTACCTTGGATGGAACGTTCCGGTTTACAGAGACCGGTAAGGAGTTTGGCATCGATCTTCTCAGCAAACACACAATGCACTCCAACGTGGCACCATACATTGCCTGCTCTGGCGAATTCTTCATACGCAGACTTGAGCGGCCAGTTTCGTCAGACGACCCGAAACCCAAGGAGAAGGTCCATCCTGATGACGAAATCGCTGGGGGACCGCCCCAGGACGATCCGCCCACCGATCCGTCCTTTTACCAGCTTGTCATAGACAATGATTCGGGAACCTACAGGCCGGATAAGTCCATCTTGCCAAAGCTGAAGGCATTTCTGGAGAAGAACTTCCCGGGCCTTGGTGTGGTCGCCATGCACTGGGAGACCGAGCGCTTGAAGGAGATGAAGCAGGCTCAGCGCGATACTAAGAAGAACGAGGGTCGCATGATCAACGTCGTCATGAACAGGAGCGCCAGCAGCATCAGCTCCGCCGAGAGTAGATTAGAAGCTCGCGACTCAACTTGGGAGGCTGGTGGGAAGAGTAAGCGTGAAGCTGCTCTGGCGGCTGTCGAGGATCCGTCTCAGCTGAAGCAGGCTATCAAGGGGGCTTTGCCCGGAAAGAAGGGAGAGGCCTCGGCAGCAACCTAAAGGGAACGCAAGGATCCTCTTCTTTTCTCTCCTCTGTCTACAAGGTTCGCGGTTAGCTACGTTATCCAAAATTACTAATTAATGGTCGTGTTATGAAGCATGACAAAACAACAATGATGGTGGACAAGAGGAGCCGTTGAGGATTTTATAGATAATTGGGTGCTTTTGTCTGGGAACTTTGTATTACAATATACCTCTTGCTGCAACAGCGTGAAACATTCATTCTCGGCTCTCACCTTCTCTCCTTAAACGCTTGTTCCCCATCGTGACAATCCAACTTGGATGGATGAACCAACCCTACTAAGCCATCTTCTTTCCTTTCATGGCTACCCCAGAGCATTTCGTTGTCCAAGCTTGTGTGTAATCACGGTCTCATCATGATCGTGGCACAACACACTTCCCGAGACTCACTACAAACTCTCCTTCATCGCAACCCACGTACTCCTTCCCCGAACCAAAACCTCCCCCTCCCCATCCCGAACCTCACACCTCATCCTCGTCTTCCTCCCCTCCCCCCCCTCCCTCCACGCCGCAACGCAAACGACCCCCGGAACCCGCACCGGTCTCAAAAACTGAATCTCCATCCCTGCAGTCACGCTACTCCGCTGATATACCAGCCCCTCCTTCCCCAACGCCGTGTTGATCTCATTGACCGTCCCCATCGCCTCATCCATCATCGTGGCCGTCATGCCCCCGTGAAGTAACCCCTCATAGCCAGAGAGTCCGTCCCCAAGGGAGAAGAGCGTATCGACTCGCTGGATGGGCTTTGTGGGATCATGCAGCTGTGAGGCGCGGAAGAAGGAGAGCATGTGGTTTAGACCGCGGGGGTGGGATGCGAGGGTTGCGCCGACGAATTGGTCGTGGTTGGGAGAGAGAGGGTTGAAACACTGGGGGATGAAGGTGATGATCGGTCCGGGGCTGTCGGAGGAGGAGTACTTTGAGGGGGGGGAGAGGAGGGAGGCGCACCAGGGGATGCAGGTAAAGTGGTTGAGCGCGGATGCGAAGAGGTCTGGTGGTGTGTTTGGCGGATAGAGATTGAGGGGTGGGCTGAGGACGCGGTTGAGGGGCCTGAGACGGAGGGGAGGTTTGTCGGCCATTTGGACTTGTTTACGGGTTGTTAGTGGCGGGTGAGAGGAAGTTGAATGGACTTACTTCGTATGATGCTATTCAGGGGCCGAGGGTGAGGGTTGCCGACACTCGGGAGTCGGGAGTCGGGAGTCGGGACTCGGGACCAAACGGAGGTTGTTGCTGTGACTTCGAACCACCAGCAGGGTAACCCTACGTACCAATCGATTTTTTGCACCAACGCTTGCGTACGTGACGTGGGGCCATCGCGCGCCATCACAGTGCGCACCACCTGCATTTCGGCATCTTCCTTCCATCCTCCTACCATCTGATTTCCTGTGGCTTACTCCGTACACCTGAAAAACATAATCATGGCCGAAGCTGAAACCAGTATTGATGGTCTTGACTCTAATCACTGGGAATCCGATCACCGGGAGATAGAAGACGAGCTCTGGAGAGAAGAGCGCCGTAATCTCGCAACGGATGAAACTTTGCCGTTATGAAGAGCTCAAAAACGAGCTAGAAGCTG
Source organism: Claviceps arundinis (assembly GCA_018360175.1). Lineage (NCBI taxonomy): Eukaryota > Fungi > Ascomycota > Sordariomycetes > Hypocreales > Clavicipitaceae > Claviceps > Claviceps arundinis. The sequence goes on from SRPS01000018.1 coordinate 75,206, forward strand.
CCTCGGTAAGGACGCGGTAGCAAAAGGATTGAGCTTTGATTGCAATGCCACAGACTACTAACCTGTCTACTAGAGAATTCACACGGGGCCAATAAAGATTACGAGTGGCGACAATGGCAAGGCTCTTTTTACTGAAAAGTTGCAATTGCCCACAGAATCCCCATGTATCCCAGCACTGATCCGGAGGGATACACATACATCGTTGCCGCCGAGTTCGTACACGACCTAAAAAGGGGGGCGGGGGCTCAGGTATTATTGAGCTTGAATCGGCTTTCTATATCACTGCTAATAACAAATAGGTACAACTTTCACTCCGACAGAGACACGGGTGGAAGAAGACGCAATGTCCTTTTCTTGGGCGTGAAGTTCCTTGTAAGCGGTACAGATACAGCTGCCGAGGAATCAAAATATGTACCAACGCAAGGCAAGAAGTCAAAGACTTCACATGGACAAATCTAGAAGTAGCAGACTGGGAACAGCTTTCCCAGTGGCGCTGCAAGGCTGATATGAATGAGCCAAATAAGCGTCTTAAGCAAGCAAGCGTGTAAGTATCTCTCTTTGCCTAATCTGCTTGTAACTCAATCTAATTTAACATTACCTAGAATGTTTAATAGCTACAACAAGTTTTTCTCGGGGGGCGCAGCCTGTCAGTCTCAGCTTCCAAGTTGCCGCCCAAGGGTTCGCAAGGCTACCCATCCTAGCACCACCGGTGATTATGACGTTTCCGTCCAATGTGTTAAATACAAATCTGCATTGGAAGTTGTTCGCGACGGCAAGGGCGGTGGTGGCGCCGGTAAACATTTCTACGAATATCATCCGCCTCACACGGTGGCGGATATGGATCACTTGCAACATCTATTTGACAATCACCACGAGACAGCGCGAACGGATGTTTGTGGGACTTGGGATACATTCCATGCAAGGAAGACAGAATGTGGTAAGTAATGGAAGATTGCTTTTATCTGGAGAAAAACTGGAAAATATTGTGATTATAACTCAACGCTGCTCAAATGCTAACTAGTTAGCACACGACCATGGGACCTTCATTGGTGAAATGGAAGTAAAAAAATGTAGCGTGGTGATCGACTATCTAGTCCCAATGGATACTGAGCGACATCCTTGGGTAGTACTGAGCAGCCATGGGATTCATTCGCATGCCCCGCCACCTCCTAATTATCTACCGAAACATTGGGCAAAATTTGTGAGATCATTACTGTCGAAGATTGATGACCCGAATATTACCGCGAGTAAGTATTGCTATTGGACCCTAAGCTTAGTCCTAACTGAGTCCAGTTGGCAATACTGCAATAAACTAACAATATCTGCTTGTTTTCTGCTTGTTTAGATAGGTTCCTCGCAAAGAAGGGATTGAAGTATGCCTTGAATGACCTTGGATTTAAAACCCTTGCTACGACACATGCAGCGTTCCTTCAAAGGAACCGCATCGAAAATGTTATTCGGGTTTGGAAGATAGATACATATCCCCATGGACTCGATCTTGCTGCGGTGGAAGTAGAAAGAAAAAGAGATATGGTGGCAGATTCAGAGGACGTAAGTTCATCAGTGTCCACAATAATGCAGAGCAGAGGTCTCTGATCGACGAAACATGGAGCATTTCCACAACAGAACATGGACTGGCATTGCCCACAAACAGGCGAATCCGTCTAGCTGGAACAATCATTATCAGGGCTTGCTGCGCAAAGGTAAGCATTGCACAGTCTAACAGTAGAGCTCTAGAATCCAGCCAGTGGAGACGACTGAACTGAGGACTGCGACTCTGCCGTTGACCGAACAGATCAACGGCAGAGTCGCAGTCCTCAGTTCAGTCGTCTCCACTGGCTGGATTCTCCCCCTAGAGCTCTACTGTTAGACTGTGCAATGCTTACCTTTGCGCAGCAAGCCCTGATAATGATTGTTCCAGCTAGACGGATTCGCCTGTTTGTGGGCAATGCCAGTCCATGTTCTGTTGTGGAAATGCTCCATGTCTCGTCGATCAGAGACCTCTGCTCTGCATTAACAGTTATTAATAGCACTTGACGGTGAGATTCAACAAATCCTGGGTAACTTCTCGTTTGTGATCCGAATAGGCTTCGGCATTCGGTGGCTGTTTTCTGTGAAATTTTGCCACCAAGGCAATTGGCGAGCAATTTAATTTGTATGTGATCTCACAGTCGATTTTGAACGAAACAAATACCTCTATAACCCCCAGAGTCACAAGATTTCTCTGAGGTCAATTTTTCGGCTTTTAATTCAGGAGTTGAGTTATCTGACATTGAAATATCACACGGATTTAGGTCGGTGAACATAACAGTTTGCATCGGCGTTACACAATGAGATACCTGACCGCACAACTGAGACGATGGCTTCCAATGCCACACGCGCACGATTTGAACAAAATCTCATCAGTTTTGGACATGTTAAGCCTGTGTTGTGGACGGTAGAAGAAGAAGGGCGCATCGAGAGATGATGTTCATTGTTGAGGCAGTGGGGAATCGGGATTACCGACAGCAGTGGGGCAAATCTTTGTCTCTCAGTTATATAAAATCAAAATCGCACTGTGATGACCCCACTTTGTTACAGAAAAATCGTTGTGGGGGCGGAACTTGGAACTTTGGAAGTTGGACATGGACCGGGGAAGAGAGAGCACCTGGCAGAAGATGTCGTAGACTCGTAGTCGAGCCTTGGCTTGATCTATTTCATTGTCTTCCTTCTTTCTTTGGTCGTCCTTTCTCATCTACCTTGTTTTCACGTAAAGTGTCTCACGCGTTACACCTCTTTTCTTTCTATACTATATTGGAGAATGTTGGTCGCACGATTTACGTTTCTAGTCACGTGACCCTCATCTCCCCGCCCACTGGAACCCTCCACTGGAAGTCCACTGGAAGACCACTGTAAAGACCACTGTAAAGACCACTGGCCACCTTTCGTTTTTTCGTTTTTCGTTTTTCCTCACAGGATTCCGCCCACCAGCACCACTGTAAACTGGCCTCCACTGGAAGTCCACTGGCCACCTCTATAATCTATTGTGCAACAGTTCGCACACTTTCGTTTTCCGTTTTGTAACCTAGTACATACCTACAGTGCTCCGTAGGACTTCACAGCCTTCAGAAGTTCAGTTAGTGCCAAAATACATAGTGGGGTACCTGCTCCCCAGTTTGTCTGAACTCGGGCCAAGACTCGAAGATTATCAGACAGCATACAATTAGGTAAGCATCACATTGTTGAAGGGCACATAAAAGTCTGATGATGGAAGTCTCACCAAATTTTTGACGCTACATACCTATCAATAACGGTCTCCAATCTTTCGAACAAAATCAATCAAGGACTACAATCTTTCGAACAAAATGACGCAACCCCAACACGACGCGTTCGTCCTTCTGTGCGACCGCCAGGATTGGACGACTTGGATTTTCCAAATTCAAGGTCGCGCTGCAGCACACAACATCTGGAACAACATCAAACTAGATTGCCCAGTTCCTTTTCTCGAAAAACCAACGCGTCCCATACTTCCAAGTCTATCGGGGTATTGTCGAGGAACAAGCGTTCAGGAACCTTCCAACCCTTCAGAGCTATCGCCTCAGGACCTGGAGGCCTACAAAGAAGACATGGAGCGTCACAGGGCGCTTACCGAAGAATACAAGCTTAACTATAGCGAATATAAGACACAGCAAAAGAGCATCTGCCACCTGACCGAGCTGATACAATCAACAGTATTGCCGCACCTACAGCGCACGAGCTGCTTCCCAGGTCAATCCCTTCAAGAGTGGATCTTCAACCTCAAAATCTCAGTCGGGGTGGACGATCTCTTCGAACGAGAGCGAGCACGCGACCGATATCGTGACGCTCTGAAGCCGATGCGAAACTACAACACATGGGAGACGTGGCTGGCCGAATATGACCAAGCCTCCTCACGTGCAGCAACACAAGGCGTCGCTGACGCTTTGCAAATTCAAGTACTCATGAGAGACTTTATAAATGTAGTATCGAAACATGAACCAATATGGGCTGCTACCTTCCAGAACTCAGGAAGGCTTGACCCTCTCATGACCAGAAAGGAGATGATTAGACTCTTCCGGAGCCACATGAATCTATGCCACCCTCCTATGACAGAGGAACACAGAGCTGGCGCTTTTGCTACACCTGATGATGCCTCGTTTCTCGCTGATGTTGAGGCCGCCGCTCAGCGTAGCAAAAGGGATGCCCCGTCCGCTATGGATAGCGCGCCATCTGCAAAAAGAGCCAAGCGCAAGCCCGCACCCCCATCAAACAAGCGGTCATCAAAACATGAGACTGAGAACACGAAAAGAAAATGCCCAGTATGTGGCTGTCATCATGGAGTCGAAGATTGTTGGCATGTCAATGACGAAAAGGCTCCTACATGGTGGCGCCCATCTGAAGCAGCGATGAACTGTGTCGCCGCATACAGAACAAAGAACAACTCTGAGCGTCAAAACGTACTTAGAGGGCCAGGCGACCTATTCGCACCAATAGTAAAACGGGAAAACTACCCGTGATTGGAAAGGCCGGGAGGAGGTCGCCAAAATCAACGCTACCCTGTGCGCATCGTTGCAGCCAGGTTTCTCAAAGATGATCCATTGATAGCAACACGTGACACACATGTCTTCGCCTGCCCACTTCTTGGGATACTAAGCTCTTCAGCCCAATAGAATAGAATTCATTTTGACCCCCATTTTGACTCAACAGGTACGAAGCCCGGATTCTGCGAGTTTCGCTGGCACTGGCATATGGATTTGGTTCCAGCCGCCTGTCACTGTCGTCAGCTCGAGCTCTGCGAGGGTAGAGACGTTTGCGGGCTGTATCTTTTGGAGATTTTGACGGGAGGTTGGTTATCGCCTTTCAATATCCCCAACTTATGAGGAGGAGTAAGAGGAAGAAGACATCGCAAAGTCCTTACAGCGTGTTGCGACAGGCTATTCTGCTGCGAGCAGACTTCATTTGAAACATGGATACTTCCCGATAGGTCGATTTACTCTCGCCCTGACATGTCACGCCAGAAGTACCCGAATCCCCTCATTTCGACGCATGTCACGACTCACCATGAAAGCGCCAGGACGATCAATGATCATGGTCTACGGTATCTGCGAATTTGAAAATCAACTCCACACTAGTCTGCGAAAGCTATTGTACCAATTGGCAGCTACTCTACGAAGCTTTCCATTCCGTTCGACTTCCCGCCCAAAAAGACAAAGGCCACGACGCAATGCGTTGATCTCAACACCTCTGTCTACGGAGCCTTTGACAAGCTCACAAAATTCGTCAGCTTAGCAATGATTGAGTCCGCAGTGCGGTTGTCCGTGAAATAGAAATCCCATTAGAAAACTGTGAATCTGTCGACAATGAGCATTCGATTTTTTTCCTCGGTGAAGTGGTGGCGCCTGTATCGGGATGATGCCTCGAAAGTCGTCGTCAGAATATCGGTGAAAGGAAAACTTGGGTCCTGAGTGTATGACGACTTGGCGAGGGTCATCGCCGGAGAGTGCGTGTGCAAAGGCTTTGATTTCGAGCGTATAAATGAGCAGAGTCCATTAGTGACAATGTACGACTGTTTCATGACGTGGTTAAAGGCTACCCAGACAAAAAAGAGGTACAGCGGTGAACAATATGACTTCTTCACACCGAAGCTCAATTTTTTTTTTGTCGAGGACATTGACGACATTCGCACTGGAAATCTTGAACCTTGGAACCTCATACGCCTCCACCCGGTCCGTGGCCAACGACATGATGTATACTTGGCAGAGGGACAAACCACTGAGCGATACCGATTTCATCGATACGTTAGAAGAAACAGGATCAAAAAATCGACTCTTCCTCTACGGACTTAATGCACATATTTTTCATCTTCACTTGTTCAACTATTTGGACTTAGTCACCTCAATTCTTCACTTCCACCTTCATCTCAATTCTTCTATCCATCAACCATTTTTTTTTGTTTTTCTTTACAAAATGCCTCGCACCAGCAGAGCGTCCACCAGGGCTTCTGACAGCCGTGCTACAACTTACAAGCCAGCCTGCCTCTCGTCAACTGCCGCAGGTCCCTCATCAGTCGGCTGAGACTCCTGGTCAGCAAGACCAAGCCTCGGTCACCATGGATTTGTTCCTGCAGACATTGGCTACTCAGGTTCAGTCAATGGCTACCCAGGTCGAATCTTTGACCAGAGCTTTCCACTCTGTTCAAGAGGAGACGGGCGACCTTAGACGACTGGTCCTAACTCGTCAAGATTCAAGAAAGTCCCGTTACGAGCACCAATGTCGGAACGTCCGCCCATTTTACGAGGCCCGCTCGTTTCAGCGGCAAGGATTTAACCACCTTGCGTGCTTGGTGAGCCAGTAACCTTTTTGTTGGATTCGCAAAGGGAAAGAAAAGAAAGCAAGCATGCATGCAAATATCAAAACGTCACACAGTATCGTAGGTCTTTGGTTTCAAGTTGTCCTGTCTTCTCTTCTATCTAGCTTTAAAGAGTGAACAGGAAAGGGCTCGTAAGGGGCCATCATACGCTGGCATCCTCCAATCCGCGATTGATCAGCGGAAAGCCGACGGCGTGCAATGCTGGCGATACGGTCGCGATTCTCACCACACATTAGCGTGCTTCGCTAAGCTAGACGTGGAAGGACGAGACTTACCGGTTGCCCCGTGTGAAGAATCGGATATCCCTGCCGACCCGACCAAAAGGTCAGAACACTAAGCTGATGAGAACCAGCTTAGTGCGGGATATATAGGCGCATGCAAACAACGGACAGAACAGTTACGGGTAACCGTCACACCCCGCAACGTGTACCCGGACCCAACTCAGCACCCAGAGTCGCGGCCTTGAAACGATGATCGGACGAAGAGGAACCCGAAAATCCGAAAATCCGACAAAGACCGCAAGATGGGAATCTCGTTCCCCTAGTCCTGTTCATGGTGAAGAGAACGCTCCTTGGTTTTCCGGAGAATCCTCTCCTGCTCCGGTGTATTGTGAAGAGGACTCTCGGCTCCTAGGTTCTACGAAGCACCGCAAGCAGTCCGGTGGAACTACACGGCCAGCCCAGGACGCACCGACACATTGCAACGCAATTAGTCAAGTCGCTCAAAAGTCTACCATTCAGAAACTAGTTTCCAGTGACCCATTGTCACTATGACGTTATTAGTTAATGGTTGCGAGCTCCCCATTCGAGTCTTGCTCGACGGAGGTAACAGCCTTCCGTTTTTTTCGCTATCCACGGCAAGGCTATCCACGGCAAGGAAGGCGAACATCCCCATGCAGAAGAGGGCATGGAAGAAAACATTGTATGGCTTCAACGATGTGGAAGACGAGACGGGGGGACGATACGTTACCAGGCCTCTCGTCCTAAGACATCAGCAGGACCACTCTACGCGTTTGGCATTCGAACTAAGTAACATTTTTGACTGCGACGCGATCCTTCCCCATTGGTGGTTGCAGGAGCATCAGCCTGCCAAGCTGTTCGACAAAGATTAAGAGCGCATCGTTTTCTCATCACAACACTGTCGTGAGCATTGCTTCAGCCTAGAGAACCTCGACAAACCCTCACCAAGCCGTATCTCAGCAGCAGAAGCCACTATAGAGGCCCACCGCGCTGCCGTTCCAGACAAGTATAGGGAATGGCTCCCGATCATGAGCGATAGAGGCATCTCTTAGACTTCCGGATCATCAACCTTGGGATCACAAGATTGACTTGATCGACGGTCAAACACCACCATCGGGCCCTCTGTACGCCATGAGCGATCGGGAGATAGCTGCGCGGAAATCTTGATTGGATTCCATGCTCAAATCTGGTGGGATCCGCAAGTCTACGGCTCCATGTTCGGCACCTTCAATGTTCGCTGAAAAGGAAGACCCCGAGGATCCTCTTCGACCCGTCGTCGATTACCGCGCAATCAACAGAATGACGATCCCAGTCAGGTATCCGATCCTGTTTTGATCCAGGACATGCAAGACCATCTACAAGGAGCTCGATTCTTCACCAAGATCGACCTGGAGTCCGGTTTTAACTTGATACGGACGGGCTGATGAACGCCTCAGTAACCTTTCAAGCTCTCATGAATTATCACCAATCCTTGCGATCAACTTTGACGGAGTCGGTCGGTCAGCGGTTTAGCCATTTTCGAGAAGTCTTGGATGAACCGGCGGTAGAAGTTCGAGAATCCAATGAACTTCTGGACTTCCTTCAACGATCATGGAACTGCCCACAACTGAATACACCGAGTCCTTTCAGTGGTCATTGAGATACCTTCTGTCGATATGTTGCAACCAAGGAACTCGACTTTGGTGACAGCCCAGTGGCATTTGTGGGCGGCCACTGCCAAGTGGTATTTCGACAATCTGCGCAGAACTTCGTTGACTAGTTCGTCATGTTTCTCCATAGTTGGTGCGGAAATAAGGTTGTCGTCGATGTAAACGAGGACTCCGGCGTCGAGAAGTTCGTGGAATATGTGATTCATCAAAGCTTGAAAATTTTACCGGGACGTTCATTAGCCCGAAAGACATTCATGCCCTTTCGCCATCCGAATCAAGTTCAACCGGACTTCAGGTCGATCTTGGTGAAGAATCGAGCTTCTTGTAAATGATCTTGCATATCTTGGATCAACGGAATAGGATACCTACCTGACTGGAACAGTCATCTTGTTGATTGCGTGGTAGTCGACAACGGGTCGAAGAGGATCTTCGGGGTCTTTCTTTTCAGCAAACATCAAGAGAGCTGAGCAGGGCGCCGTAGACTCGCGGATGCGATCGGATCTGAGCATTGAGTCCAGCAAAGGCTTCAGGACATTCATCCCGCGCTCGCTCATCGCGTAATAACGGGCCAGCCTGTGGTGTTTGACCCTCGACCAAGTCAATCTTGTGGTCCCAAGGTTGATGATCTGGAAGTCGAAGGGCTGCCTCATCGCTCATAATCGGGAGTGATTCCCTGTACTTGTCCGGAATGGAAGTGCGATCGGCATCCAAAGTGGCTTTCGTTGCTGCGATACGACTTGACGAAGGCTTCTCGAGTTTTTCTAAACTGCAGCAATGCTCACGACAATGTTGTGAGGAGAAAACGATGCGCTCTGAATCTTTGTCGAATATAGCCTCGATCAAGCTGCAGACGTGCAACTTGGTCACTTGACCTTTTGGGCGGGACAGGTGGTTATGCCTTCCTCACAAGATGCAGGCTGGCTCGCGGCACGACTGGCACATGTTAGCCAAAGAGAAAAAACGATTCACGAATAAAAGAATGGAGGTGAAGACGAAAGATAGGTGCAGAAGAAGAGTCAATTTTTTTTTGATGACAAGGGATTGTATTAAGGGATGTCTAGAACGCGAAAATCGACTATGGCTCTACAAGGAACTCTAAGACCAAGGGGAGAGCCAGCGATATATATACACAATGTCCTCCACTGTCCTCTTGTCTCTCCCCGGCAATTCCTGCATATTCCGAATATGTACATGATGAATCATGAGCTGATAGCTCCGATGCGCTGGCAGTACACATGTGACATGTGACATGTGACATGACCCGCCCTGGAGGCATTGGAGCTGCTGGTTCTCAGGATGGCGCAAGTGCATTGGAGCCACTAGAGTCCTAGACCACAGCCGCTTTCAGCGCATCGGAGCTGTCAGTCCATGGTTCATCATGTATTTGGGATATGCAGACATTGCCTGGGGACAGACAGGAGGACAGTGGATGACATTGTGTATAATGTGACGGTTACTCGTAACTGCTTTGTCCGTTGTTTGCATGCACCTACCTATTATATATCCGCACTAAGCTGGTTCTCATCAGCTTAGGTAGTGTTCTGAGTCCTGACCTTTTGGTCGGGTCGGCAGGGATATCCGATTCCTCACATATGATATCGCCGGCTCTCTCCTTGGTCTCAGAGGGATATCACACACCTCTAGAGTTCTTTGTAGAGCCATAATCGATTTTTGCGTCTCAGACATTCAGCTCCAAGCAGGCCCTTGGGCCTTGTTAGTTGTCACAGCTTGTGAACTAGCGGCTCCAATATCTATCAGAAGATGGATCATACGAGGTACTCAGCGAGGAAGTCGATACTCCCCGACCTCTGCTCGATCGTCTCCTCAGCGTCCTCGCTGCCACTGGCCAGGACTGGCCACGGAGACTTCGCCGACTAGGTACCTACCATGAGCGCTTCATTTACGAAGACGCCGCCTTGCTCTGCTCTTGCGGGCAGCAGAGAAGCGTCCGATCAACCTCTTCTACTGCCGATGGTGAAAGCCTGTCGCCGCGTCAGCCTGAAGCCTTCCGCAGTTTTCGCCGCGGCAGCAGGCAAAGACATTGACACATTCTTGAAATGAGAATGTTTATAGAAGCTACACGAAGTCTCATGGCCAGCTGGTACGTATTTCGGCCCACAGGCATCTCATGGTCAATCACGCTTTCCAATGCCAACGTCTCTTCTTTCGACCGATTGTATTATGCTCTTCAGATGAGAAGTATGCCAGACCTCGAACACTACTTCTTGGAGTATATAGCCTCCCCCTCCGCAGAATCCACCCCCTCTCTCACAACCCTCGCCACCGCAGCATCCAAGTCCTCCTCCCCATCCAGCACATCAATCCATCCAGACCTCACGCCATCCGCCGCCAACAGCGCATCAGCCGCCGCTGCCACCGTCGCACGACTCACATTCCCTTTGACATGCTTCGTCTTCCCCAGCTCAATCCTGCCAACGGGCTCCTCGGTTAGCACGCCGGGCCGGAGATCGATGCCCACAAGAGTCGAGCTCTTCTTGGACGCTTCGTAGAGGGCCTCGTCGGCGGCAATCTTGGCTCGATAGTAGGTAGCGAGGACGTCATGGCCGATGCGCTGGCTGACGCCTTGGTTGTACTCGTCCCACTCCCCAGAAGGCCACCACGCGGCGCCGGCGCGGCGGGATCCGTTGTAGGAGATGAGGAGGAAGCGCGTGATAGAGGGGATGGAGGCGGCGGCATTTATGAAGTTGATGGCCGCGTCGCGGTCTACTTTGTAGGTCTGCGTTTTCAAACCTGATTTCAGTGGAGGTTTTAAGAGTGGTTGAGATGGAGAGGGGCAACTGAACGTACGGCTTCGGGACCACCTTTGCCGCCAGCGCCTTTAATACCCCAGTTAGCATCTTATCTCTTTCTTTTTACTTCATCCTGTCTGTTCCCCGGAGCATTTATAGCCCCGTTCTGTCTTCCCTTTACATCGCGTCATTAAATGAAGAGGCAGTTTCGTACCCGCAGCCCAAGCCACGAAATCAGGCTTCAGGTCCTCCAGAATTTCCGCCGCCTGCTCCTGCGTAGATATATCGCCGACGCTGCACACTCGAACGCGTAACTTTCCCGATAGCTGCTCGCCGAGCTTTTTCACAGCGAGAGCTTGTTTAGGGGTGCGGATCAAGCTGGTGACGGTCCAGGAGCGCTTGAGTAGCAAGGGTGTGAGGAGCTGAGCGACTTTGCCATGGCCGCCGATGAGGAGAACGTGGTGTGACGGAGCCATGATGAGGCGTGTGGGATTTATATCTTATCTTGTTCGGGGCTTTATTTCCTGTCGTTTGCCTCCAAAGGGAAGAACTTACTGGACGCTGTTAGACACAGCGCTGTGTTCAAAGATTCGATAAGAGGGAACGCTCGAAGTGACGGATGAGGGATTATATGCTTATTTTGTGAGTTATCACTCCGTGGAGTTGCGGGACTGGATATGGAGTCTGTTCTTGGTGACAATGCATGGGACGTTCTGATGCATGTCCCCCGGGTTGCTCCGAGACAAACGCAGTGAGACATACAGAGTATGTACAGCTAACATTATCTGTTTAGATCCCATATGAAAATGGCATCATTCCGCCTCTTCCGTGGTGAGAAACGTCAGACAACCCTACCACGTGGGAAAGGCCAGAGCCAGACGAAGAATACAAGATGTATAGTACACGGAAGAGAGGTACTACCAGGTTACAGGTAGTAACACACCCTCAACCCCCGATTTGTACCACCTATTCCACTTGTAAGTTGTCAGTCACCGCCATCGTGAGCACATCATCACACGTAGGAGTATATAGGTACCTACCTAATGTAGTGATCGCACAGAACTGAGAGTTTTGCCACCCATGCTTCCTCAACAAGACCAAACCTGCATCATAGCTAAATTAGCTCCTTCGGGAACTTCAAAGACGAGACTTTCATCATCACGATGGAGTGGGACACTGGGATTATACATGTCTAGGAGGTACATTGTACTGTCGGGTACGTAACCCAACGACGTGTTTACATGCCACCCCACAGTATGCAGACTTTGCATGCCCTCAACGCCATGCGAGTGGGGATCCCCTTGTCTTCTGCTGAGTCCTGTTCCTACCTACATACCTAGATAGACGAGGTAGACAGCCAATAAGCAACCTGTATTTATACAGCCGAAGAGCCGTACGAGACGACACTACATACGCGCTATCAGAACGGAAACTGGCACCGGGAAGTGTTCCTCCCTCTGCCAGACATAATTCTCCGGAAGATTTACCCTGCACGGCCTTTGCCCGCAAAAAGGACCACCACCAACCTGCTCACACCATGGAACGCTCGCCATAAAACGACATAGATGATAGGATACCCAGCCAAGTCAAAACTGAGAGAACGTTTTCGACCAACCAGATACACGCAGATCTTAAATCGGCCCGAAAGTACGGCACATCAAATTGGAGCCGCGACGAAGGAAAGCCCCATCAACAAACCGAATATGGCCACGATAGTAGAGCTGCAAGATCAAATCCTCTTCTACCTGAATGAGTACTTGGTCCATAAAACCAAAGGACGAATTCTCCATCGACGATTCTGCGAGGACTTCGAGGATGGACAAGACCAGTCTGGTCCGTGGTGGCGTGCTCACTTTGGACCAAGCTGAGGAACGAGTTGGAAAACCGCGGAGTCGATTTCAGCAACAAATTCAAAAAAGATATCCGACGAAGCGTCTGAAGACGGCGATGACATCGGAGACCCATCCTCTGCCGATCTGGACGACGAAGACCCGTTTGAATACCTGCACCAGGAACTTTGGGAGTTTTCTACGTACATCACGGAAGACTGGTACCGTTTAGGAGATCAGCCTGTCGACTTGGCCCAGGCTACGGAAACGGAATTAAACGGTCAAATTATCTATTACCTCAGCGAGTACATGGAGTACAATCTCAAAGGTTGACTACTCCACCGCCGGTTTTGCGAAGTCTTCCAAGGCTGGAATGCGGAGGTGTGGTGCAGAGCAAACAAAGCGATTCGGACGAAATTGAGGAACGAGCTGGAGCGATACAGACTTTTGTTCCACACCAAAATGAAACGGGTACCGGAGAAGCTGGCAGAACTTGTTAAACGAGGACAACGACCTGCCAAAGCAAGTCCCGTAGGCTATGTGCGGAGACCGTCACCAGCTCGTACATCAGCTCCTGCACCTACCACTGCTGACAGCGAAGAAGAGCTTCCTGTTGACGCCCCTGAAGACCCCTCTGCCGATCGACAAGAGAAAGAAGAGAATCTGTCAGAGGAATCCGCTTCCGCCCAGCCAGAACTTGTGCTCCCTTTCACAGAAGCAACGTCCGTCGATCCCGTTGACCAGACTGTTGCCGACCACGATATGTCTGTTGCCATAGCATCCAAATTGAACCTCACGATTCCACGAGAAAACCAGGACCTCGTTGGTAAAAACGACGAGGAAACACCTGCAACGGAGCTTCCAGATTTGGAAAAAGTATCTATAGGACGTAGCCATCCCGTCCTACCCTCAGAGAACTTCTTCCTCTTATATCTCCAACCCTGATCGCAGAACTCCTCGGAACCTCAAGCTCGTCCTTTCGCACATACCAATACCTCCGCCCATTCTTACTATTATCATCATAACCACAGGCACGAGGTCTTCTGCAAGAGGCTCGGAGGCCCCCGAGCCCCCAGCCCGTCTGTCGCAGTCGTCGCCGGTAGAACTTGTTATCTGATGTTGGCTGGGGGCTCGGGGGCCTCCGAGCCTCTTACAGAAGCTCGTGCCTGTGGCCATGATGATAATAGTAAGTAAGAATGGGGAGAGAAATTGGTATGTGCGAAAGGATGAGCTTGAGGTTCCGAGGGGTTCTGCGATCAGGGTCGGAGATGATGGAGGATAGCCCAGCAGACCCCCTCCTCGTAGCCCTTACCGTCAGCAAGGACCATGCCGCTGACGAGGTCCGCGATGATCCTCTTCGAAGAAGAAGACTGAAAGACTTTGAGGGCGATTTTTCCGATGCTGTAGTCGACAGAGATCCTGCCGTCGACGAGCCCCCCACCGATCTTCCCGGTCCTCCTGACATTCACCGAAAGACATGCGAAGACTCCAAGGAAGAATGTTCTGCCAAGGCTCCGATTAAGGATAGGAGTCAGGAAGACTCCATTCTCGCTGTCCCCACCGTCAGCAAAGACCCTGCTGCTGACGATATTCTCGATGACCCTCCTGATCCTCCTGATCCTCATGATCGAATTTCGAAAGCCCGAAGACCTGTTTATCCCAACAACTACACCCACCCTGTTAATCCAACAGTGTGAGATGTTAGGACATCGATGATCGAACGAATGAGCTTACAAATACATGTGAACGGATATACCAGAATTAATCATTACTTGTTGGCTAATTGCTATTTGTTAGTGTTGCAACCTGGTATTTACACTAGTTGGAATAACTGTAGGTAATGACATGCAGCGGGATGAAGAGTGAACTTGTGGATAGTAGACGACCTTCATACATGATACATATATATATTACATATGAGATGCAAGACCAACGAAGTTGAAGGCCTGGTGACTCCTGTTACGTACTTCACCCCATAAGCTTCCCATTGCCAATCACGCTTTCCAACACCGAGTCACCTCTCCTCTTTCAGTTATCCACGAATGTATTCTGCTAATCAGAGGAATAAGTATGCCAGACCTCGAATACTACTACTTGGAGTAAATAGCCTCCCCCTCCGCAGAATCCACCCCCTCTCTCACAACCCTCGCCACCGCAGCATCCAAGTCCTCCTCCCCATTCAGCAAGTCAATCCATCCAGACCTCACGCCATCTGCCGCCAACAGCGCATCAGCCGCCGCTGCCACCGTCGCACGACTTACATTCCCTTTGACATGCTTTGTCTTTCCCAACTCAACCCTACCGGCGGGCTCATCCGTAAGCACGCCGGGCCGGAGATCGATGCCCACGAGGGTAGAGCTCTTCTTGGACGCTTCGTAGAGAGCCTCGTCCGCAGCAATCTTGGCCTGGTAGTAAGTCGCGAGGACGTTGTAGTTCACGCTCCGGTTGTACTCGTCCCATTCGCCAGAGGGCCACCACGCGGCACCGGCGCGGCGACATCCGCTGTAGGAGACGAGGAGGAAGCGTGTGATGGAGGGAATGGAGGCGGAGGCATTTATGAATTTGATGGCGGCGTCGCGGTCTACCTTGTAGGTCTGCGTGTTTCCAATACTTGTTGTCAGTGGAGGTGAATTTTTTTTTTTTTTTTTTAAAAAAAAAAGTGGTTGAGATGGCGAGGAGAATTGTACGTACGGCTTCGGGACCACCTTTGCCGCCAGCGCCTATAGTACATCGTCATCCTGTTAGCATATTATCTCTTTCTTCTTACTTCATTTTTGCTACATATTCCCCGGAGCATTTATAGCCCCGTCCTGTCTTTCTTTTAATTACATCGCGTCATCAAAGGAATGGACAGTCTCGTACCCGCAGCCCAAGCCACAAAATCAGGCTTCAGGTCCTTCAGAATAGCCGCTGCCTGCTCTTGCGTGGACACATCGCCGACGCTGCACACTAGAACGCGCAGCTTCCCTGGCAGATTTTCGCCGAGCTTCGTCACAGAGGGAGCCTGCTCAGGGATGCGGATAATACTGGTGACGTTCCAGGAGCGCTTGAGCAGCAAGGGCGTGAGGAGCTGGGCGACTTTGCCGTGGCCGCCGATGATGAGGACGTGGTGTGACGAAGCCATGATGAGGGCTATGGGACTAAGACTCCAAGTTTATTACGAATGTCGTGGGAATGTCTGGGCTTTTTCTCCTTTGCTTGCCTCTGACGGGGGGGGGGGGGGGGGGGGGGGGGGGGGGGGGACTCGCTGGGCTGTTGCTAGAAATAGTGGTGTGTCGAGGACAGGCTGGAAATGACGGATGAGTGATTACATGCTCTTATATGTAAGTAATACGCCGTACTCGTAGAGTCACGGGACTGAATATGGAGTCTGTTTGTTGTGACGATGCATCATGCACGAGACTCTTTTTACGTTTGTCCCTCCGGGTTGCTAGGGTTGGTTGTTTCACTGGCACGAGACGGATATCAATCCATTCGTAGATGACGCCATGGCCGGAAACAAACGCAGTGGGATTCTGCCACTCCGGGCGTTTTGTGTGGCTGCAATATGCACTGTGACGGTCGCAATTCCCGCATCAAGTCCGTTTTGGCCTTTTTTCTGCGGGGAAATCTGGAAGAGGAAGTCGACTCTGCTCACACTTGATTGGCTGCTCGGAATTGGGGGGCCGGCGCTAAGATTGGGTCGCAAAACCCCGAATTTCACGCGTTCGTGACAGCATCGCCACGAGCCCACGACGTCACCCGCACTTGTTTCGTTATTATTGTTGGCGCGCGGAACAACTTGCACTTGAATATATCCTGCTCGCGACCAACCACAGCGTCGCGGATCGCGCATGATGGCTCCTTCGTGATGTTCTGGACCGTCGTTGCTGTTTTGACACGACCAGGCAGCTCTTCGTCATAAACGCGCCAGCATGCCGAAATCGGTCTGTATTGTCGGTACGCTCCTACTTTTCCTATTTCATTTCTTTACTTGTGATTAGCTCTCAGACACTCATTCGATATTCCCGCTGACTTTCTGCATAGGCGCTGGCCCAGCTGGCCTCGTCGCGGCCAAGACGCTGCTTCATAATGCTCCCGCTGGGGCCTTTGAGGTCAGCGTGTTCGAAAGTCAGCCTTCTCTCGGGGGACTGTGGCCGTCGTCCCCGTCGGATGCTGCGCGCCTGGTGAACCCTCTGATGGGGGCCAACCAGAGTAGGCACACGATGCACTACAGCGACCAGGCATGGGAGGAAGGCGCGGCGCAGTTTCCTCGCGCGTGGCAGATCGGTCGGTACTTGGAAGCATACGAAGAGCGATATCTGCGGTCACATCCAGGATTTCGCTTGCGTTGCGGGACGAGAGTCGTGGAGGCGCGGCGTGATGTCTCTGCGTCGTTTACCTGGCATGTCCGTGTTGAGTGTGGAGGCGAACAGGAGACGCGGCAGTTTACGCACCTTATTGTTGCATCGGGGTACTTTGGATGGCCCGTGGTGCCGGAGGGTATATCTTTGGCGCCGACTGCGCCTATTCCTGTCATTCACAGTAGTCAGTACAGGGATCTGGAGTCTCTCCTGGGTACAGCAGCCTCGGCCAAGGGCACGATCCTCGTCGTGGGCGGCCAAATGTCCGGCGTTGAGATGGCCGGCGCCATTGCCACGCGCCTGTCCTCCGCGACACATTCTCCCGATGGCTCTCCCATCAAGGACGTTGCGCAATGCTCAATCCATCACATCATACCGCGTCCTGTCTGGGTGGTACCCCTGCACACCGCAGCCGACTACAGACTCGCAAACGCCGCGGCGCCACCCTTTCTGCCCCTTGACTTCGCTTCGTATAACCTGAACAACAGGTCTCAGCCGCTGGTCAACACACATGGCCATATCGATGAGCAGACGGCGCAATTGGTGCATGCCATGTTCCAAGAGGCCCTCGGGACGGACCAATCCATCTACTCGCCCGAACTACACGTCACCGACCAGCACAAGCTAGATCCGCCGCACCTGGCCATCAGCGACTGGTATTGCGAATTTGTGCGATCCGGCCTCATTTCCCTGTCCACCGGCAGGTTCTTGGCCCTCCGCGGGAACACCGCCGAGCTCACTGACGGGCGTACGATTGAAAATATCGTTGCCGTCGTGCTCGCCACAGGATTCGACCCCTCCCCCTGCATCAGTTACCTGCCAGCGGATGTTTTGCAGACACTCAAACACTCGCCACAACATCATAAACTGCCCCTCACGCTGGCCTTCCACGGCACATACCACCCAGAAGTTCCAAACCTCGGCTTCGTCGGCTTCTACAGGTCGCCCTATTGGGGCGTGATGCAAATGCAGGCTCGCTTTTTGGCAGAATACTGGTCCTCTTCCACCGGCACCAGTGGCCTTCCTGAGGCGCTGCGCCGGAAACTCGACGAAGACGATTCTATCCAGCGGACTCTCGCTCTGCGGGACGATCCCAGACAGTCGCAGTCCCCCATGGGAGACTTTTTATTCCTGATGCAAGAGTTTGCCGAGGCGCTTTCCATACCCAGGGTGGACTCCTCGCACTGCAAGTTTCCCCTGGATATGCTCAACGCGTCGAGATATCCTTCCCCTTCAGACGATCCCGATGCGCAACAAGCGGCGGAGGACCTTCGTCTCGAGGCTCATCAGATGATCATTCATGGTCTCACCACGCCGCGGTTTGTGCCTCGAGCCGTGTTTCGAAGCCTGCTCGGCACGTGGAAGCTCGAGAGAGACTTGGAGAGCCGACTGCCCACCCACCCGAGTGGACACTTTAGCGGCACTGCGCAGTTTCTTCTCCGGAAACAGACAGCGGACGGGCTGCAATGTGCTGAACAGAGCGCGGGGGGCCTCGACATGTCGGACTCGGGCCCTGCGCTGGAGTACTTGTACGTAGAGGACGGAGAATTCAGAACGAAGGAGGGCTTTGGATTTAGAGCCACGCGCCGCTATGTCTGGCGCTACGACATGAAAATGGAGGTTCTGAGCGTGTGGTTTGTGAAGCCGAGTGAGCCCATGCGCGCTGACTATCTGTTCCACGAGATTATGTTCCTGCAGCCGATGCCGGATGACGATGGTGATGGTGGCAGCGGCTGGACCGCCAAAGCTGGTCATCTGTGTATTGATGACTACTACGATGTCAAGTACAGGTTTGCCTTTGAGGGAGTTAACCTGGCGGACTGGAGCATCGAGTATCTCGTCCGTGGTCCGAACAAGGATTACAACATACGCGGGGGATATAGGAGGTGATTACTCTGATGGGGCCTAGGGCTGTATGTCTAGGCGTGCTGGAATGCGCTGTCTTGACTGGCCGCGTCTTATGTGTGCGTGATGCTTGCTGTGTGGTGCAGATAGGTGAAGAAAGTGAAGTCAGATGTCGTGGATTTTGGAACTCTCGTATAGTGGTCTATTCCACTCAGACTGAAGGTGAATAAGCTGCGCTAGGCTCAGGAGCTGTTCCGCCGTGATTCGCACTTGTAAGTTGTGATGTGAGTCGTGAGTCGTGACCATCTTAAAAGATTGCAGAACGGAAGTGGCAGGAGACGGCGGCAAACGCAACAATTGCAGCGGACCGCAGCAGATGACCATAAATGAGTAACTTGATGATAACGAATCGTAGTGATTGGAAAAAAAACAGAGAAAATGGCAGCAAATGATTGTGAGAGTAGAATAATCAATTTGCAACTTTTCCGACCATGTCAAGCCAATGCAGTTCAACCCCGCGGTTCCCCTCTCGGTGAAGCATTGTCTTGGCGGCAACATGAAACCCAAACCGACAAGGTCAGGACTGTGAAGGGGGATTGCGACACGTGCACTTATTAAGCAGGATATTTTGCACAAACAAACAAACAAAGAAGAATGACGCAGCTTCTCAAAGTTCATACCTGGTTGCCACGAATTGGTTTTGAGTTTCGCTGCATTTGGAATCGTACCGGGCGCCCAGTTCGTGTCGTCAGTGACGACATCATTAACGGTCTCATTGACGAAATTCACCATTCAATCTCGCGCGGAAGATATTGAACTTACAACAACGCACGAGAAAGAGAGAAAAACGCAATCAACCGCACCAATACCTACACTAGAAAGTAGAAACACCAACAAAAGACGACAACACACAAATCACACCCAAGCAACATCACCACCCCACCCAACTCACCCACCATGGCAATGCGCCTCGCAATGTTCAGCACCAAACCCTACGACAAGAAATACTTCCTCGCCGCCCAAGCCGCCCACGGCCCCTCCCCCTCTCTCCTCCACCTCATCTTCCACGAAGTCTCCCTCACCGACGACACCGCACCTCTCGCCCAAGGCGCCGACGCCGTCTGCGTCTTCGTAAACGACTCCCTCCCCCCCACCGTCATCACCAAACTCGCCTCTCTCCACGTCCAGGCCATCCTCCTCCGCTGCGCCGGCTACAACAACGTCCACCTCGAGACTGCCGAACAACATGGCCTCGCCGTCGCAAACGTACCCTCGTACTCCCCCGAGGCAGTCGCCGAATTCGCCGTCGCGCTCATCCAGACTCTGAATCGGAATACCCACCGTGCGTATAACCGTGTCCGGGAGGGGAATTTTGCGCTCGACGGACTCCTGGGTAGGACTCTGCATGGCAAGACCGTCGGGATTGTGGGAACAGGAAATATAGGATTAGCGACTGCGCGGATCATGAGGGGCTTTGGATGTCGAGTTTTGGGATTTGATCCGTATCCGGCGCGGGAGGTGCTCGAGGGGGATATAGGGGGCAAGTATACCAGTCTGGAGGAGCTTTTGTCCGGGAGCGACATTATTAGTCTGCATTGTCCGCTGACGGATTCGACGCGGCATATTGTCAATACGGGGACGATTGGCGCGATGAAGCGTGGAGTTGTGCTGGTGAATACGTCCCGGGGTGGACTCATTGATACAGAGGCTGTGATTCATGCGCTCAAGTCGGGACAGATTGGTGGCTTGGCTCTTGATGTCTATGAAGGGGAAGGTGCGCTTTTCTATGATGATCATTCTGGGGAGGTCATTCAGGATGATATTCTGATGCGCTTGACTACCTTTCATAATGTATTGGTGTCTGGCCATCAGGCTTTCTTCACTGCAGAGGCGCTGACTGAGATTGCAGAGTGTACACTTCGCAATGCTCAAGATCTTGCTAGGACGGGAACCTGCAAGAACATGCTGACCACAAAGGTGCTGGAGCGGAGAGCCTGTCTCCCGGTTCGCAATGTGTAATACACACGTTAATTCTTCGTCATTGACTATGTTTGATCTAAGTTCTACTGTGTCTAATATGCAGCACCTCGCCATGTCGGATGTCCACATTCTACTCTGTATTTCCAATTCCACGCCACCACTAAACCCAAAAAAAGACACCACTACTCTCTCTCCCTCTCCAGGTGAGCCGAAGGAGGGGATAGAAGAAGATACGTGACTTGAAGGCAAAATGCAAGCAGGCACAATACATTCTCGGCCAAGTCATCAGAGAATGCCCCTTTTCGACACGTATTAATGACGATCAATATAAAGAAACGGCGGAGTAGAAAGTCTCCGAGTAGTACCGCAATCGAGCTCCTCCATAGCGTGCAGCACCATCGGGATTCGGCAGACATCCATACCGAGTTCAAAAGAGGTTCACGTCCCGGCCCTGAAACAGTCATATCAGATCATCGCAGTTGCACGTCCAACCGCACCATACCATGTACTCCCTCAATCATGTCCACACATGCAGTGCCGCTCATTCTGTCACTGCTCCTGGCCCGCGTGCACCAACTCGCCCGCTCGATGCGACATCGTCGCTCCACAAAGTTGGTGCCCACGGTTCCGTCAAACGGATTGACCACGTCTCTCAATGGGTTCGATACGCTAGCATCCTCCGGGTGGCCAGTAGCAAACTCGTCGTCAGTCATGAGAATATCTCCGTCCTGGTCCATCAAGCGAATGCTGCCGTTTTCCTGAACCGCCGTTCTGGTCAACGGTTGTGCCTTGCCGTAGTCGACAGCCCACGCTCTGGCCCATCCAGACGAGCTGAACGCCCAGATAATCATCTCGGGAGATGAGTCCAGCGCAATTTCTGTCAACCCTTCCCATACTGCGACGGGCTGTCCGCATACTTCCAGCGGGAACGCCGGGCTGTCCCGAAGATGGTCGCTGAATACGTCAATGGCTTGGTAGTGATCCTCCCCTCGCCACGCCTCTGGCATTCCTTGTCTCGGAACTCTCTCGTAACTCGTCATACCCGCTGATGGACGGTACATCTCTTGGCTGTCGGATACATCATGGAAGAGATCTGGCGGAACCGTGAAGAAGACAATCAACTGCTGGCTGTGACGCAGACTCTCCGTTGGCCCGGCTGCTGCAAACGTAGCCACAACGCGTACTCCATGCCTTGTATCTGACCCGGCAGCATACAGGATCGGAATGACGGAGAGGGCTGCCGCCGGAGGCCGGAACCAGACTTTTCGAAGCAGTCGCGTTACAGACCCAATGGGAGCATCTGTTCCGAGACAAAGATATCCGGTTCGCGGATCGGTAAACAAGATATGGTAGCCATCACTAATAGGCACCGCTCGATAATGGTCGGCACTTCTTGCCAGGACCGTGCTGAAAGCTCCACGGCCAGCGTCGAATAAACGCCCGTTTCTGATTACTCTTGATCGGCCGATACACATAGGCCGTACAGTGTGACTTCCATGGCCTGCGTCTTCCAGCGCGTTTCCTAGCGCACTCTCGGGAGTTGTTCTTCGACTGTTCCAAAGGAAGGCTGTGCTTCTACTATCAGACGCAATCACTGTGGTGGACAGCTCGCGGCCCGAGTCCTGCAGCGGCTCCAGAGGATTTAGCAGTCCCGACGCTGAACTGATCAGTCGAAGCTTGTTTGCCGAGTCAGTTCCTCGACGCACCGGCAGAAAGTACAGCACGTCGCTTGAGGATGTAAGTGGAAACCATCGGCTGAGATCTTGACCCGTCAAGGCATCCACCTAGTGAAGCTCAATACCAGCCGAACATCCAAAAGCCACACAGTTTCGCTGGGGGCAAATAGCAACAGAACGGGGTGGATCGTCGGCGTTGCAGATGTTGCGATACACGGAACGATCGCCCGTCTCCGTGAATGGTGCTTCATAGGGGGAGCGCTGGTGGCAGACACAGGAATCCGAGTCTGGTGCTGAGTATTGCACGGGGACTCGGGAAGAAGATAATGGCCCGTTCGTTCTGTTTCCTGCTCCCGCTCGACCAAGCCTCGTAATGTCAACTTCACATACCATGCCAACGCGGCCCTCCATCAAAAATGCTACAGATTGTCTGCCGGAGGAGGTGTCCATGCTACAACTCAGAACGCGCCGGGGACAGATAATGAATGCAGCTGGTCGCATGAATCCCAATGGCATTCCCTGCCTTTTGCGTAGAGGTACCGCCCAGACTGATTGTCCACGGCGACACACATGATTCAGCTCGTATACAAAAGCCAGCTGCTCCAGGGTCGCTATCAGATATCTTCCGCAAAGACTGACTGTGAAGCAAAGTTCTCCATGTAGCCGAAAGTCGTCTGTCCGGAATTGCCCGGCGAGTCTGCGAAAATCCGTCTCTCCCACTTGTACAAACGCATTCCCATCATGTCTGGCGAGGTTACTCTCTCTTGCGATCCACTTGCTCATGATCTGTTCCTGGCATATCTCGGGCGCTTTGCCCACAGCCATCGGAGTAATAATGCGCAACATGCTACTCCACCACCCAGCTTGTTTCAGCATATCTTCCAATAATCTTCGGTCCAGGCTTGCAAACAGCCAAAGCCGGCATGTGTGACGAGCTGCATTGAAGTCCTCAGTCGAAAGAAGGGAGAAGATAGCTTGAATGGTTTCCGTAGCTAGGCGCATAGCGCCAGGTTTTTCTACGGACAGCACACTTGTGAGCACACAGAAACACAACATCTGTGTCAGCCACGATCTTTGGAAAACCCACCATCTTCAGTTAAATGAGGAGCATCGCACATGCTCTCGTCGCCCTCATGATCGTGCTCCACGCGCTTCGAAAGCGTCGCCACGGCTCGCTTGATGCCGCACGCGCACGTCAAAGTGGCCATCTCGCCAGTAGCTTGATGCAAAGAGAGGAGGGTAGAGGTCGACGCTCTCCCAACTGTGTCAGGAGAGTAGGCGCCAGCTACTCCACGCGACACTAATATTTGTGAAGACGTCTTGGTGAAGCTTGGGCGTGGCGAGCGAGCCACCGCCAAAATCGCTAATACAATACGGAGCGAAAATCTAGGGCTTAGCAGTAACGCTTTAGGATGTTGGGCGTTGTAGGTAGAGCGACATGACTGGGTTGGACAAGTCGAAATCGGTTGAACGCACCGACCTGTCCTCGCAGTTCGACCGAGGACGAAAGAACATGCCTCCTTCCTTTCGAGAGCCTCCCATCACACCTGCCCAGCGCCAAGTAAGCGAGGCAAGGTTCTTGTTGCACATTCTTTCGTCATGCGAGCCATCGACCGCCGATTGGAATCGAAGTCAGAGTCGAAACTCTGTTCTTTCCTGTCTGTCATTGGCCGCTCGTGACTCGTAACCGTCATAACCTTTTGCTTGACGGCGTCATGATCTGATGCTAGGCTCAAACAATGAAGATGAGGTATCATTAATTATTATACTCGGAATCACTTTATATACCCATAACAAGGATATCTGTCGCTGAATCACGTGTGCTCGTTCTGTCCTTCACTGCCATCATACAGTGACAGCAACGTCCATGGCATTTCTTCTCTGTTTCCAACTCCAGGTCTGTTCCTGTGGCTTAACTTCCACGACTGCTGTCTATCCATACGTTATCGTCACCAATGCCAAGTGACCTATCCGCATTCGGCAGAATGAGCGTTGGCTGTCCCCGTAATGGTTGTTCGCCCTCAGTGGCAGTTTCGTCGTCCGACTGATCGGGCGGGTCTTGGAAGATCCAAGGTTTCTCCAATCTACAAGCCCCGTGCTGTCAGTATCATACTGTGTCATTGAGAAACAGAGAGGGTGTAAATTGACTTACGGAGTGATGAGGCTTGGGTTGACAAACGTCAAACCTCGCTCTTTAACCTCGTCTAGCGTGCTTCCTCTTCGCAGAAGCTGATGCTGAAAACGCGGCAACTCGTCATCAGATCCCTCTTCCACAGCCTCCTCGGAATTTCTCTCATCGCTTGGATTGCCGCCGTTCTTGATCGCTCGCAACGCAATGTACTTGGTCAGCGGCTCGAATCGCCGGCTAAAGTAATAACTATACCATATCGTGAATGGAATGATGGGAAGGACTGCTGCAGATTGTATGAATGCCTGGAAGGAGGCGATCTGACCGACCATGACAATCTCGAACACCAGTAGGCCAACGACGATGCGGTAGCAGATTATACGCCACGCACCACCCGTTGCATGCTGCGGCTGATCCATTGCGTAAAGAAGCATGTACTTGAATGTGAAGTATCCAAGGCCAAAGTAGATGATGCCAAAGATGAGAATTACCCATCCCTCCACTAGAACGCTATAAATCAAACAAAGATTGAATACGAGCAGCGCAGTCGGAAGATAAAATCCATACTGGAAGATTGGTGGTTTCTGAATCTCGTCAAAGTCCCTTGGCGTGGTGGACCTCCATCGGTAAATCGGCGAGAGGAATACACTCCCAATCTCGAGGATCTTGAAGGGCATGAGCCCTACTCCCTGAAGAATGATGAAGGAGATGTAGAATCTGGCAAGATTCTCCACGTCTTGGGCGATAAGCATGGGAATCAAGCTAGTATCTTTCAAAAAGCGCCTCAACACACTCCAGAACTCAAATCCGGTTTTGGAAACAGCGAACACAAAAAAAGTGTTGAAAAAGGTGAAGAAGAAGTTCTTGGAAATGACGGACAGCTCCACGTCCCCCTGAGAAATCATGCCTTGGTGATTCGAGAGCCAGTCGTAAAGATAGGGCACCGAAACGTTGAGTAACGAGACAACGAGAGTTGGAGCCGTGTTCTGGAAGAACGATCGCACAATGGGATGCTCGTTTAGCCATTCAGCGAATTGAGGCAGAGCTTGGTCAATAGTACAAATGCTCAAAAAGGACGCGAGAGCCGCGGTCGGAAATATCCAAATCAGCGTTAGAATAGTGATGAAGAGCGTGATAGACCAGGCTTTCAGTTTGCGTATACTTCGCAGCGCGTATGTGTTTTTCCACACAAGGTCTGATGGTGATGGCGTTGCTTGCGTCAGGAATCGGCCAGGTCGAGGATCTATTCTCGCCTGGATCACCATCTGACAAGATGCAACGGAGTCCATAGTGACGAGAGCCATGTCGGTCGTCGCATATTCCCTTTTCCTCGCCTCAACAACCTGCTCGTCGACGCGGCGGAGCTTCTCTTCGTAGTAATCGATGGCATCAACTTTGTGACTTCGCAGCAGCAAAGGCCCATAATGCACCGTCACTTGTGGCCGTTCGCCGCCATATATGTGTGGCTGCATCGACTCGCTTGCCAAAAGCCTTGCGTTCTCAGCAGCCCCTTCGTCCCCGGTCTCGCCAGATATTTGGTCGTTCGCAGTGGCATCATCTATGTCGTCTGTTTGTGTGGCATCGCTGTGCTTGTACGATGTCTTGTCTCTCGTCCGAAAATATGCGGCCCACGATTCTTCCAGTTTACGCAGAAGGATACCTCGATGAGCGACTAGCTCATCGATATATTTCCAGTCCCTGCACAGAGTCACGGAGTCCACCAGCCCAATATCGAGACCTTCGATCAAGTTTTTCAATTTTTCTTCAGATCTATGTTTCATCGGTATGCCTGTTAACCGAAACGTGCGGTCTGTGATCGTCGATTGTGAGCCGAGGTATTTTTGTCGCAAATCAATGATTCGAAAGGTCTCCCAGTTGATCGAATGAAGTGTAAGTCCCACGAAAAAGTAGGTAAACGCAACATAGGACCACAAAAAGGGCATCTCCCGACTTTTGTCCTCGTCCTTATCTTTGAGTGCATCAAAGAAGCTTTCGTTATGCGGTGAATGTGGCGAGCTCCAGAAATCTCCGCCAACGAAGTCCCAAGGGCTCTTGCGGTATTTGGCGTTGATGGGCCCCAGAACTATAATGGCAAAAAAGGCCATGATAGTAAAGAGACGTATGGCCATTTTGAAGAAAGCCAAGAACTAAGAGGTTGAGTCAGAATTCTCTTTGGATCCAGCAGTCGCAGATCCATCGCGAGAGGGTGGTGAGCGGACTGAAGGGGGCGGTCCGTTAGAAAGGAACTTACCACAAAGGCATCCAATCCGGACGCAGCCAGAATCTGTTTTTCATTGATTCTATAAAGCTGCGGTATCCATCCGCAGAAGGAGTCCGTCAACG
This sequence comes from Claviceps arundinis, assembly GCA_018360175.1. Taxonomy (NCBI): domain Eukaryota; kingdom Fungi; phylum Ascomycota; class Sordariomycetes; order Hypocreales; family Clavicipitaceae; genus Claviceps; species Claviceps arundinis. The sequence goes on from SRPS01000018.1 coordinate 102,355, forward strand.
TCGGAAGGTCGACATGGGGATGCAGGCGCCGCTTATGCGCTGAATAGAGGGCCGGCCATCGCGGACGAAGTATCTGCACGATGTCATGAATTGATAAGCTGCCGCTCACGACGAGAATGAATTGGATAGTCTTTCCGTACGCAAAATGTGACAAAAGCCAACACTCCTAGGATCAAGGACAGCACGAGCTGCAGCTGAATGTCGATGTTTTTTTTGTTCGGATCGATAAAGTCTCCTCCCTCAGCGGTACAAGTCCTGTTGCTCATCTTGCTTCATCTTCTTTCGGCAAGAACGTGTCTTTTTTCGAATAGAGGTTGGCTGCGAGTCCGGATCGTCACGCTGTCGTTGAAGCTGGAGGATGTTTGAAGCTGCCCAGAAAATTGTTGGCTACGCCGGGTCGGCCCAGCGTCATTGCAGACTCCTTGAAGTTGTGACGTCGGCCGACGCCCCGCCGGTACATACCAGGTAACTAGGTACCTGATACGGCGTGCTACGTGTATGCTCAGTTATGTGCCTACCTCCTAAGGTACGTACACTGGACCGAATTTTCAGTCTTCACGGTGCTGTTCTTTTAATCATGGATCCTACGACACATGCACTGCCGGAACACATACAAGCACTACTGAAACCGACCGGAACCTCAACGACCTTGCGACGGCGATAAATAGGTATCTAGGTATGTACCTAGGTATGAGGTACCCTATGTACAGGTAGTACCTGGTACCTAGGTACCTACGTACACAGGTACAAGGGGCTGCGCCGTACCTAACCCCTTATGGGAGCGCCAGTGCTTCTTCTCCAGTGCTTTCAAGTTCCCAACTGCGCTGCAAGATGCTGCAAGATCCAACAGTGCTGTGTGGCGCCGCGTGTAAGGGGTTCTCTCCACTCATTCCATCAGGCATCGGGACTCGTGTACTACCTATGAGAATTGAAGGCATTGATGACTTGATAGGGTTGAAAGAAGCTAAGAGCACTCTTGACTCTTGAGTCTTGAGTATTTTCACTGCTCCATGCTAGCCATTTTTGGACCAAGACCAAGACCTCGCTTTGTAGGGACGAACAAAAAGTGTGTCGGCGTTGGTGGATGACACGGTACACCAACCCCTGAGGACCAGGAAGACACAAACAACAACAGTTACAACACTCATCACCTGAAAAACTAGGTACCTACTTTAAATCTGACATGCCCACACACTCGTCAGCACATACATAGGTACCTACCTACCTATTTTATATATCATTCTCTTCGAATAACGTCACGAAACTGCGATCATTGCTTCACCATCGGAGTACCTGATTGATGGCCACAACACCAAGTTTAAAGGCACGAAACTATTGCTTCGTTGGGCTCCTGATTAGCTTTACACTTACACACAGAGATTCAACGTGGGGCATGAATAGCATCACACAGAGACGCACAATTTTGAACCGGACACTTATTTTGTGCCTAATGGAGTAAAGGCTAAGAATGACTGCCTATCAAACTTGCGGTCTCGTGCACTTGCATTTGGATAGCAGGATCTGCTTTTGCTGCCATCAGGCAGAATCATGGCAATGGCTCTGGGCGTGCTGAAGCAAGATAACTGCCCGTCGTGGATCGATTGAAAGCCACGTGCCAAGAAGGAGGTGATGGCAGCAGCTAAGAACTCCAAGACGCGCGCATACAGCTCGTTCTTGGCGGCAAACACATCATTCATGAACGGGGCCGACCTGCATTTCTGAATCCTAACTTCTAAGTTCTAATAAGCTTCTCATCCGCCAGCTTCTAAGGTGTCATCCATCCACCGCCTTCTCCACTGCCGGCTTCTTTTCAGCCAGCTTCTCCTCCGCAGGCGCCGCTGCTTCCCTTTTCCAAGTTCGATCGCGAGGAGTGTCCACTGTCGACTGCCTGCTACTTCCCTCTTCCAAGCTCGTCTTCCTTGCTTCTAAGCTCTTTCCCTTTCCTTTGTGGATAAACAAAACAATCGACCAAACAGCTATGTAAGCTCATGAACTGCTGACAGCTGTTACCCAAGTTGGTCCGCGAAATCGGCCGACTTCACTTCTTCACACCCCCCTGGAGATGGCCCGAGTTCGCAGTCGTTCAAAATCAAGTCCATCTTCTGCAACCAGCTGGCAGCTCCTCCATCGTCGAATGTCGATCCATGCGTCACAGGAACCATTGTCGGAGGCATCGTCGACCGACCATCTTCGAAGCATCATTGATCAGGAAGGACCGCCTTCCACGAAATGGATTATGGGCGTGGTTCCATAGATGCTCGAGCCTCAGAGGACGGGGCTGTTCCGTGAATGGAGCCTGGAGGTCCTTGCTAAATGTTGGAGGTAGACCCTTCCCAGAATCCCAAGTTCGGGGAGGCCTCCCCCCTGTGCCTTCTCTAATTCTTTTTCTCCGGCACTTTGCGACAGTTGGACCGGTACGAAGGAGAAGCTAAAGGGGGGGGGTCCTTTCCATCTACTGCGTAGCTAGCTGCGTGAGGCGAGACGCTCCAGACGGACAACCTACAACATTGTTATCCTTTTAGCCAAGGAAGAAATGTTGGCACCTGCTCACTGAGGGTGAGTCGGGTGACGTCTTTGATCCGATTCCACTTCCCACGCAAGGCACTCTCTCGAGTCTCTTCCCACCGACGGAGATTGAACTGCTGACAGCTGTACACACTGCACACACTGCACACAGACAGCTAACAAATCCATTAGCCTTCAGTATCTGCTCAGCCGTCGGACTGCTCTTGCCATCATTGAGCCCGCCACCGATCGGTTATCTCTTCCTTCCCTTTGGAGGCGTGTCCATCGAGAGTTCGAGCCAGGCCAGGGACTTGAAAGGCAAGATTGTCGTTAATGGCACCCTACAACGGGTTGACGGCCACGTGGAGGGTCATTACCCAGGTCTGTGTGACGTTGGACGATGGATTAAGTCTAAGTCACACCGTACACTTTGTCTGTTACTTAGCAGATGGGCCGGTTGGATAGATTATAGGACTTCGAGCAGCCATCGGCGTGAGACACGGTAGGGGATTACTCCCGATAGATGAACTGTGTCTTATATTAATCAATGGGGATCTGGACAACCTTGACTTCAGGGAAAGTCCTATCCTTATGTACGCAGTACAACTTTACAAGTCCATCTAGGACCCTAGGTATACTGTGACGAATGGGTTATGGGACTCCTCCAAGTATCCTGATGATCTCCTCATGACCGCCTAATGATATGGTCCTTCTAATGCTGATCCCTTTTGTTAAACAAGAAAGAAGAATTTAGATGGGGAAAGTAGCGGCCCGCGCGCAATCTACACCCTACGCGATGCAGGAACAGGAAGGAAGAACTGGGAAAAGGAAGTAGCGGGCAATAACTGAATGACACCCTAAGCGATCGCGAATTAAGGAAGAGCGTCTTAGTTGAAGTTCGAACAAGGAAGTAGCGGGCAATCGACACCCTACGCGATCGAGAAACATGGAAATGACCCCCTTAGGCTCTATTCCTGCTCCAGCTATAAAATCTCTCCGTGCGGCGGAACGCCCTTCAACTTAGTCTTCCTTTTTTCATTGTTAAGTCTCTCGTGAAGTGCTTCACATCACAGTTCGCCGTCGGAGTTCCCCCCTGCCAGCCAATAACTTGTAAGTTCTCATCCGCCGCCTTCTCATCTGCCAGCTTCTCATCCCACGTCTTCTCTCAGGCGCCTCCTCCGCTGCCCGCCAGCTTGTAAGTTCTCACGATCTCATGATCTCATCAGGCGCCTTCTCCTTCGCCGGCATCTCCTCCGCCGCCTCTCTCCTCTACCAGTTTGTAAGTTCTCATCCGCCGCCTTCTCATCCGCCGCCTTCTCATCCGCCGCCTTCTCATCTGCCGCCTTCTCATCTGCCGCCTTCTCATCTGCCGCCTTCTCATCTGCCGTCTCTAATCCGACGCCTTCTCATCAGCTGCCTTCACGTCGGCCGCTCTCTTCCCGCCGCCCGCCGCGGGCCGCGGGGTAGATGTGCGGCGCAATGCCCTTCAACTTAGTCTTCCTTTTTTTCATTGTTCCGACGCCGTCTTTCGTGATCGCCGCCGTCCAAGTTTTTATCGTCGCCTTCTGATTTTTGCTCTCCCAGCTTGTAAGTTCTCATCCGACGCCTTCTCAGGCGCCCTCTCCTCGGCCGCTCTCTCCCCCGCCGCCCGCGGCGAGCGGTGGATGAGAACTTACAAGCTGGGAGAGCGGAAGTCAGAAGGCGACGATGAGAATTTGATCAGCGGCGATCACGAAAGACGGCGTCGGGATAATGAAAAAAAAAGGAAGACTAAGTTGAAGGGCATTGCGCCGCACGGAGAGATTTTATAGCTGGCACGGGAATAGATTGCGCACTATACCATTACCCAGAACTCGCTCCCATGCTCAATCACAGAAGGCAGAAAAAGAGAGCCCGGGAAAGAAAAAGAAGGAAGGCAATATTTATCCAAGAACAAACGTAGGTTTGAGGAGAACTCAGAGGACTGGAAAACAATAAGAGATGCCAGAATCAAAGGTCAAGACCAACCTACGCAGCAGGGAGATATTAATGTACCTAATGTTGGTTCAACTTGGGTGCGAGGAAATTGGCGGCGCTTTTAGAATCAATTGTGGCGACGCGACGCCATCGGTTCATGATTATTTTTGTATTTTTGTCCACCAAGTCGCTTGGCATGTCTCCAGCATCCTCATTCGTACAATGTAACAATGTACAAAGTGCATTTACATATGTATACATATACCTCATACCTACCTAGCCTTCACCTAGCTAGCTTGCCTCTTCTTGTACCTATATGTAGTATGTACATACCATTAAGTACCTAGGTAGCTTGATGCCCCGTGCGCTTCTACCTGGCCAGTGGCAAGCTTGGCCGGAGCGGCGGAGGCCAATCGCTAGCCTCCGTCAAGTACTGTGAGTTCCCACAAACCTGTCGTGTTCAAATCCATGCCCGTGGTCAAAAGTGGGCTCAAAAAGCCGGGGCTGGCTGAGAGCGTCAATGATTGCCCCACCTACAAGCGATGGTTCTTTCCCATTTGGCAGCGTTCGGCCCCCCGGCCCACCTCGTCCGGCCGTCCACGGTCCATTCCCATCAACCTCCTCGTCGTCCGTTTCCATTCCTCTCATTCAACTTCATCAACAATTGACCAGCGGCATTCGCCACGTCTTCAACTCTCACCGGCACGCGCAATAGCGACCGCCTTTCCTTCATTCGCAACTACCGTATCACGAAACTCGATCTTTTGAACTTGACCTTTCACGTATCTGCCACGTCGACCGAGTCGCTCGGACTCGTTACGGCAAGTTGCAACTATCAGCCTCTCCGCTTCTCAGCTCTCAGCGTGTACGAGGCGAGACGTCTCGAAACTCCCCCAAAAAATTGGACTCCTCGCCAGTATTATTCAGTATCGCAACGAGGCCACTTCTTGCATAATTTCATTGTTTGACTCCTGCAGATACCATAAAGTCCCGACGAAGACACGGTGAAGCGACAACGCTGGACAGACTGTACGCTGCCGGATCGACCGCTTTTGAGGCTGTGCTCCGGGATACATAACTCGTCTTCTCACCAAAGCCCACTCCTGGCGCCAAATTACTTAGCGATCCCGCTCATCACCCTCGACAACGAATCATCATGTGTAAGTTTTTAATCTTGGCACGACATAGATGATTGGCGTCCTCTTAAGGCCTCACGCTGACACAAATTGCCTCACAGCTGGTCTCTCTTACACAATCGTGCCGTTTTTTGATATCAATCAACTTCCAGCTTGTGCTGCTCAATGTCAGCCGCTGTGGGACGCCAATGGCGGATGTGTTCCTCCAGCTATCCCCAAAGCCGATCCCAAGCTCTACGGAGAATGCTTCTGCGCTAATGGCAAAGTCGCTGCCTTCTCGACTGCTGCTTCCGGTGTGTGTGACAATGCCTGTCCCGGTGATGCTAAGGGCATGAGCTCCATAGCAGGATGGTTCTCCAAGTTCTGCAGCGTAACGGCGGTAACTACGCCCAAAACAACAAGTTCAGCACCCGGCGCGGGCGCGACAGGCAATTCGGGGTCGATGTACAATGGAGGCAGTACCGGTGGCGGTGGTGACTGGTAAGTCTTTGATATACTGTCTCTTTTCCGTTTACTATTCCCGGATTCATTGTCTAGTCTTTGTGCTAACCTCATTCATCGCACAGGCTCTCTACCCACTGGCAATGGGTCATTATGCTTGTCATTCTAGTGGTTGGTATTGCTGGCATTTGGATCGGTGCCTGTATATGGCGCCGCCGGTATTTGCGCAAGAAGGATCGACAGACATCATTTGGGCAAAAGCATTCCGGATCGGTCAGCAACCCCTCATGGGGTCCGGCTATCACAGGCTCCGATTCAGCAACCCCCTTCACATTTGCCGAAGGTCGTGACACAGAAAATGATATGGATAATGAAAAATCTCAGAAACGCAAGCAAAAGAAGAAGTGGACTGTTACTGAGCGCACATGAGAGGCGCCACGTGTCTTTTGCATTTTTACCGCTCAGCTTCGGCGCCACACTACTATACGACGGAACAAACTCTCACGCTCCCCTTTTTTCCTCATCTGTCAATTTTTACTGTTCCTGCATTCTATTGCAGGTCACCTCACATCAACACTTCAACTTCCCTAGCCTCCGCTTGGCCGAAAGGCCAAGCCAAGACATACAAACTGATGCCACTTTGCCTGGCAAGGGCTCGTCTCAATATAGTATAGCTCTATGGTGCCTTTTGATGGAACGGACATATTGACTTCTCAATCGGGACGTGGCTCAATGCTACGCGTCCCAAGGCAGCTCGACATGGCTGCGCCTGTCTGCCACTCATTGGCCTTATCTTCCCTTTTACCTGCGACGGCGTTACAAGGGCTATATGCTTACTCTGTATCATTTGTTTGGACGTTACACCACGCTCTAATTGCTGATACTCCCAGGATTGTTGTTGGCGTTGGAGTTCTTTTCTCTCTCTTTTTTCTCCTTATCTAAATGGGCATATTCTATAGGACAACGCTGTGTAGTCAAGAGGCTATTGGCTAGGGCAGGCGGGATATCATGGCTTTATTTGGGTCATGAACGCATGGCGCGTGGCAGAAGACGAAGCTGGGGTCATGAACAAGGTAGACAAACTCACAGCTTACTGTTTATATATACTAGTCATGTCTCCAAGTTTGAACGATGACAAGGTCCTTACAACTCGATAAAGCTTTTCCGTGTCTTCACGTACCTTCGGTTTGGTTCTGTATCACACCTCCCCCTTCACCTTCCATTCGACCTATTCTTGTTCCCAAGAGTGCATCTCTGACCGGATAGGTAAACAATGAAGCTCATCCCCTCGACGCCTTTTGTTGCTCCTCATACCCATCCATGTAGAGATCAATCAAGCACCCTGCCGACCAAGCCTGCGTAGGACTCTGTAAAGAAGAAAAGAAGGATTAGCAAATGGATCTTGCGAGATGGGAGTTTCTAACAAAACCCTTCTTCCAGGGAGGAAGAGAAAACCCCGAGGAAGACAATAGTAAGTAGCCAAAGAGGCAAGCAGCAAATCCAGGAAGAAAAGTGCTCAAGAAAGACTCCGAAAAAAAAAAAGTTTCAACGAAGAAAAGTATCACATACCGAATCCGGACAATACTCCCCTCCCTTCTGCGTCAACTCCGTCAACCCCGCCCACGCACTCCGCCTGATCATCTCCTTACATCCAACCAACCGCCTCGTAACCTGCTGGAAAGCCTCAACCCGTCCCGTGGGATTCCCCCTCTGCATCAAATCAAACTTGAGCAACGCGCGGAGAAAAAACCCCGTTGGCCAGAGCCACTCGGGACCCTGATGGTAATTACGCCCTTTACTCGTAGCAAAGTCAGTGCTGTCTTCGCTGTTCTGGTAGTAGGGTCTGTAGTTGAGATCCGCGGGATCGAGGGTCGCCATGCCGGTTGGGCCGCGGAGAACCGAGTCTGCTAGACAGAGGGCGTGCATGGCATGGTCAGGGTTGAAGAGCGCGGGCGCGACGGTCATGGCGATGGGGAAATTGGATCGGAATTGGTAGTCTTCGTACTCCTTGCCTGATTTGTAAAGATCTTTGTAGATGCCTCGGCGGTTGATGACGGAGGGGTTCACGTCGTATTTTGGGTCGTCTTCTGGGGACAGGGGCACGAAGTAGCATCGCTCAAAGCTGTCCTTGATGCGAGATGCCCACTCTGTAAATGTGACGGGCTTTCCTTGGGGGGTGGGCTTGACTGATGAGTAGGCGTATGCACCTTGCTGGCTCAGCGTGGATAGCCATGCCAAGGTGCTGTACAGTAAGCCGGTTATTTCGACGGCGGCACCATCTCGAGGTGTTCCTGGGACACCCTTGGATCCTGCTCGCTCGCTTTCTCCCATCTTATCCATCCAAGTGCCACAGTTGGATTGGTTGCCCCCGAAGATGAGGCCGGTGTCCCAGTCAACGTAGATGCGTTGGTTGAAGCCCTCGTCTTTCATTTGCGAGTCAATCTGGGGACCGGCGTTGGCCTCTCGGAATTCCATACCAGAGGCATGTCTCTGCAGTGCCTCCTGAATGACATCCTCAATGGTGCTCTCTTTCGAGTACGCTCGGGGATCATCAGTGGGGAACCAGGTGTCGTCGTAGGGCAAGAAGCGTCGTTTGACAGTTGACTTGAGGAGTCCCAATCCTTCGGGCGCCAACCGCACGTAGTCCTGAATGGTCTGTAAAAAGAACCAGACAGAATCCCGTGAGTTGTAGCGAGGAGCGTCGCCGCTACTGAGAAGATTGGGTATCATGCCATGCTTGAGGACGCTCGCAAACGCCAAGATATGCTCTTTTGCTTCGTCGAACCGCCCGGTGCCGAGATAAAGGCCGCGTATCGATATAAAAACATCACGACCCCAGCAGCGTGCCCATTCAACAGCGAAATGTGGCAGCCCGGCTGCGATGGAGGGCACAGCCTTGTTCGGCCAAAGAGAGGCTGATTTTACATAACCAGTCTGTTGGATACTGACCATTGCCAGATCCTGAAGGAACCACTGGCCTTTTTTCACGTCCTCTCCCATGAGCTCCAGCGCCCGGTCTCGACTGGCATGGTAGGCAGTTCTCAGGACCAAGCCAAAGTAGCGCGGCAGAAGGAAACTGGGAATAGTTCGTATGGCATCAAACCGCTCCTTGAGCCATGACGCGGGGGTCGCGAGCTTCTCGTAGCGTCCGTTCTCGCTTGTTCTTTGCAGTCGTCCCAGAATGTAATCAAGAGCCCAAGTGCCATCACGGAGATTTTGGCACAAGGGATGTGCGAGGTTGTTTTCCCGAATGACGTCCTTCATTACACTCCACCACCCCTGCAAACCGGCGTATACAAGCTTGCCATGGCCTGGGACGTCATAGGTCCCATCACGACCGCCACTCGAATCCCGCTCCTCGGCCTCACACTTGTACAGCAGGAAATTTAGATCAATCAGGTCTAACTGGTTCCATGCTGCCTGTGCACCCGACGTGACATAAGTGTCCAGACCTGCAGAATGCTCCGCGGCAGGAATCCATGTTTCGAACAGAGCTATGCTTCCAGGAGGAAAATTGTCTCGTACCGTGATCACGGTGTCGTCTCCATGTACATCCAAGCTGACTCCGCCAATATCTATGACTCGACTTGGAAGACCAACAAGAAATTGACTGTTATCTACCGCGTGCTTAATAGCTTCTTGACTGGCGTCCACTTCTAGGCTCCAGCTCCCAAGCTGCTGTGCCCGAGTTCCCGCAAGCTTAACAGGGTTAAGGTTTCCGTTGCCATTTCCACACCCAGGGAAGGCGGTGTGTGCTATCAAGAAGTACCCCTTTCTTGATTCAGGATGCACCCTGTGAACTGTGATGTACTCCTCTTCGTGGTGAATATGGGTTTCGTCATACCCATCCTTACCCATCAAAGTGTGAATCTGGTTCAGCAACTTCTTCACCCCCGCGATGCCATTCTTGCCCCGGCCCACCTTGGTGGGTAAAGACTTTGAAGACTCTGACGTGTATAAGCGTGTCTCGTTAACTAGATCCACGAGTTTGGGATAGATCTCATCATAGCCCATGACCGAGCCCGTTGCACTGGCGCACATGCTGACAAGGGCCGCATTTGGCAAGGTATCTCGCGCGTCTCGTTTTTGTGCCGGAGTTTCGTTGTCATGAGTGCAATCCATAAAGAGCGCATGGACCGGAGTGGGTTTAACCCTGCGTACAACGTCTCTCGTGAGATCGCCTTTACTCTTTGGGTCTGGCGAAGAAGACGGATCTCCAAGGGATATCTCGTCAACCTCGAAACTACCAATAGGACGACCACCGTGTCGATGAACTAGTCTGCTGAGTTCAGCAGTACTCCATGCCTGCATTGCCTCTCGAATGAGTGAGCTGAGACCCAGCCGCTTGACGAAGACATAATCCGTCTCTTCCGAGCCGGAAAATAGCTCGGCAACAACATACAGGTCCGGTCGCACAAGTCGCGCTTCATCCAAGATGTGCTCTGCCACGTGAATAGGCGTCGAATGGCAGTTGTCTATTCGTAGACCTGCAAAGTACTTTGCCAATGTGCGAGCGTATTTGGTCATGTGCTTCCAGAGCCAGGGACTGTCCTCCGGTCTCGATCCATACCGCAATTTGACACAATCCCCCCATACTATGACCTCGCGCCGCAAGTATACACGCGAATCGGGGCCCGCATTGTCGACTAAAGCATTGCCGCCCCAGACCCAGCCATTATTGACCAACATGAGGTCACGATTGCCGTGTTGAGATGTAGTTTCATTTGACGGTAAACGAGTAAAGTAAGATTCGATCAACGGGTTCTCCGCATTGATAGGCCCGAGTTTAGGTCCATTCTCGTCCAAACGAACATACTTGATGCGATTGAAGAGCTGTTCAAGAATTTCCTTGACATCGCCATCGTATTCCTCATACAATGGCACGTTCATGGCCTCGAGTATTTTGCACATCTCCAACCGTGCAGCGGCTTTGTCTGCGGAAGCAGAGGACTCACCTTCGTATTTTCCGAAACACGATGAAAGCAAAGTCGCTGCTACATTGGGATCGATGGCCCTTCTGAAGCGTTCACCCAGACGATCGAATCTCAGTGATCCGTGCTTTCGGAGAAAGGAAACCTTTTCTTCCAAGTTGGAAGTCCCTAGATTTTCTAAATCCTCCTGGATTCCAATTTTCCCTTGCAGTGTACTTGTACTGGCACTAGCCCAAGCTGATACAGCTGCGTTGGCGTCTCCTTCGACATCCAAAGTATAATATTCCCATAGTCTAATCCCGGCAATGACGTTTGTTTTGATTGCCTCCAAGAGCAGCATCAGGTCATCTACTGATTTCGGATCGGTTGGGAGGCCGAGAGATTCCAGATTTGAGCTCAATTGGAGCAAGCTTGTGTCTAACACGTAGGCAGACTCCAGCCATGGCGCAGTGGATAAATTGTAGCCAGCTTCCGGATGCTGCTCCAGCCACTTCGTATTATGAGCTGTGTGATTGAGGACAATGTCGGTCAAGCTCAATAAAGAATGTTGGCTCTCCAAGCTTTCAATGAGTTTCTTCACATCGGCTTCCCCAGCAGGGAAACAAGCGGGATCCCAGCCCAATTGATCGTAAAGGCTGTAGGGAGAATTGGAGGATCCTCGAACTTGCAGAGGGGTAAAGTGTATCATGTTGTATCCTCGATCGCTGATTCCGCGCAAGTGCTTCTCCCAATCGGTGGGATACTTGCCCATGAATTTACTGATGACGGAGAAAATCGATAGAGCCGGCAAGGGCAGAGGTGACCCGTCCAGCTGCAGACGAGGCGCAACGTCAATATAATAGAGCGGCGACTTTCTCAATTCTACCGCATCCTGGGACGAATTTTTGGACAGGTGTGGCTCGAGGCTGGGCAACTCTGCATAGGTGGTATAAAACGCATAAGCTCCAGGATGATGTATCTCGACGGGAACCTCAATGGTGCGGTTGAAGTCGGGAGTGAGTCTAAGAAACGTCAGCACAAAGACAGAGAAAGGCCAGCTTTCCCAAACGGAGAAGCCATGCGAGCAGCTTACTTGAACTCTCTAAAGCTGTTACGTCGAAATTCTTGACCCTTTTCGGGGATGTTGACCCATAAGCTTCCATGGCGGCAAATGGAGGATGTACCCTCAATAGCAAATCGCAGAGTAACAGGGTCCCTAGTCGACGAAGTTATGTAAATATATTCGCCCGCAACATCAGGAGAGCCGTCGTCGTTGAGCGGCAACAAATAAACTTGGGTGGACGTCATGGTGCCTGGACTCATGATGCGAAAGAGGAGGGGCGCGCGCCGCTTGCGCTGCCCGGAGCCAGGAAAGCGATCAGCGAGTTCGACTGACTACGCAGAGGTCACTGGTCAGTGGTACCAGGTCTCCACACGAGCTCTGCGCAGTGAGATGAACTCTAGAGTCTAGAGTCGTACTCCGTAGAAAGACAAGCGCCGCGGTTCCAGTAGCTGTATGTGGCAGTGTTGAGTGGGCTGACCCAGTGAGGCGGCAGAGTCACAAGCCAAACGTCGGGTTGAGGGCGCGATAGGTTTTAGGAGAGGGGGAGAGTAGAACTTGAAAGACGGCACGGAGGGGCTAATAATAGAAAGTGGCTGTCGGCGCAAGTGAAGCGAGATGCGTTTTTCTCCTGTGATTCTCTCTCCTCCCATTCTCAACTGCACCAGGCAGGGTTGACCTTACCACTGGTCAGTGGTAAGACCGTAAGATCTCACAGCACCACCAGCCGCCAACGGCAGGAGCAAGGACGAGTGATTGCCTTGATTTTTCGACTCCTCGGCTCTTCCATCATCTCCGGCTTCCAACTGGAAATGCTGCCCACCATATGTGCGACTTTCCAATGCACGAGACGGCCACGAGCAATCTGTAAGAAAAAGTGCATAGCAGCAGAAGGACAAAATCGCCTGCCTATCCTTGCTCCCTCTTGCTCTCTTCTTCCGTGGTGTCCGTCGCGTCCCCCATATGCAACATTAATTAGCAGGAGTTTGGTCCGTAGAGCAAATAAGCTCGGATATCGTTTCCGGACGGCCTGCTCCGCCCTGTCAATCGGGCTGTTTTGGATCTTGTCATTATTGGTTTCTGCGGGGCATTGACGTCATGACTCCGATGACGCAGCGAGGGCCCAACACATTGCCTGGGTTTGCTTCAAGCCCGTGTCCGGAAACACTTGTGATCTAGGTATGTACCTTCTCTGTGATCGTCTGCCACGGATCAGTGATCGGCAACCTAGATGCGCTAAGAGTACATAATCATAATACGTGAATGAATAGGTACTGAATAATAAGATAGGTAGCAAACCCCGTTTCTTTCGTCGCCAATCTCAAAGACCCATGGGGTTTGGCTACATTCCTAGTAGGTATGTACATATTTACCTAGGCACCTCATCCTTGGTCTCAACTCGAACTGCATATGTACATATCTAGGTACATACATACATGCATGCATGTCACATATTTAGCCCGCACAGGAACGATAAACTTGTTTATTAGTCTCCCAGGTAACGCCAGACTAGCTCAACTGTCAGTGGACCTGCAAAGAGCCACGTTTTTGCGTGTCAAAATACCACGTGGGGAACGTCATGATAAGTACCTGACCTTCAATTTCCTAGGCATGTCTTCAATTTCCTAGGCATGTATCATGTATGTATTCTACGACCTACTTACATAGTAGATATGTGCAGGGTCGAACCGAAAAAGGCGAGAAAAGCATGGATAAGTGACGCTGTCTATGCGACGTACAGTATATTGATATTCTTCCGAACTCCTTGATCAATAGAGCCCATGAATTACGCTTCATCCGTGACTGCTGCGACCAGATTGGGAATGTCATTCACATCCCGCTTCCCGAGCAGAATATCATTCACCGCGGTGAACAAGGGATATTCCTTCTCCAACCCACGCGCCTTCAAGAAGCTGTTCACTTCATACGCCGTCGTCGTTCCCTGGAGCTTCTGGCCGTTAAGGTCCTTCTGCTCCACTTCGTCCACTGTGATGCCTTGCTCGACAGCCTTCTTTGCGCAGCGGAAGTTCCGCCCTCCCGATGATGATGTGATCAAGTCAGCAACCCCAGCCGATGTCTCTGTGAAAGTTTGGCTCTGAACCGTCTCGCCAAAGAATTCTTTGCCGAATTTGACCATTTCCATGAGGCCGATGCGCATGACCGCAGCCTTGGCATTGTCGCCCCAGCCTCGCCCGTCGACGAAGCCCGCTGCCAAAGCTACAATATTTTTCAATGCTCCACTCAGTGAGACACCGGCAACATCTGAGACCATCTGAACGTGGAAGTAAGGGCGGTGAAAGAGAGCACGAAAGCAGTCATGGTCGAGAGGCGGGTATTCAGCCGGGAGAGCGACGAGCTTGGTTTTGGACGTCCGGCCTCGGCAGTCTCTGTGCGACAGGTCCTGCAAATCTGTCACGGTGATGTCTGGATTCGGGCTACCTGAGCGCGGTGTGGTATTTTTGCTGTTGTCCATGGGGGGAGGGTCGTAGGCAATGGTGGTCTCTGACCATTTCTCGGCGGCAATCTCGCTGGCAATATTGGCCCCGCTCAATGCACCGCAGTAGATGTTCAGGCCATCACCAATCCACTCGCTGAACAAGCTGATGCCATCGTCGGTGACATTGACGCCCTTGATACAGCTAATGCCACGTGCAAACGGCAGGATATGGCCGTTCACTTGCTTGCAGACGTTGCCAATGAACTGATGTGGAAGGTTGAAGATGAAGATGGACGAGTCCTTGACGGCGTCGACGAGGGAGGGATTGGCGGTAATGTTCGAGGGGAGAGTGATGCCTGGCAGGTACTTGACGTTTTCATGGTGGTGATTGATGACGGAAGTCAGCTTCTGAGGCTTGTCGCCTACAGATTCGTCGTAGTGTTTTGAGTCCTTTCCTAACACGACGTCTTCCTCGTATACCCACATCTGCACATTTTCTTCGAATAGTTGACTGTGCTGCTTTGTATTCTCGGCGACGATCTTGGCAATTGTGGAACCCCTATCGGACAGGAAAGATGCGAAACATTAGTAAACAGTCGACGAGACATCACTTTGGGTGAGGACTGGAAGAGTCAAGAGAGTAGCCACATACCAATTACCGGATCCCACAATGGTGACCTTGTGCTTCTTCTCGTGGCCGCCGAGGAGACTGCTGCCAGCCATGTCTGCGGTTGTTCCGGAATAGAATCGCGCGGGTGGGAGGTGGGCAATAGACCGGGATGTCAAGCGGTTTAGGGGGCCGGGGAGTCGTAGAATTGAGTGCCGAAGCATACGAATTGGAGAGAGTTACAGCTGTCGAGGGCAAAGCAGAGCATGTAGATATTCCGGGTTGGTGACAGGAAGCAAGCTGTTGATCTTTCGATTGGTAATTATCATCCGTCGGCATGGCAGATTTACCCCCTCCCCCTCCTTGGTCTGAAATTCCCACTCTGACGCACCCCCGCATGCCTCCTATGTACCTTGTAGCCTAGGTACCTCATTATACATGCCTACCTCCTAACCTAGGTATGTACCGCGCCTGGGTAGGTACGTACCTGGTTCCACAGGGGGCTAAGCCCGCGTCTTCAGATCGAATGTATGTGGGGGGCCAATAGCATCGCTAGAAAGGCGCTGGAAATGCTCCACTTACGTCAGAAGCTGAACTTGGCATTTGCAGAGAACCTACTCCGTAGGTACCTTACATAGGTACCTACCTAGGTATGAGGTACCTTTGGTACGTAGGATACATACCTATGTACCTCTCCGATTTGTACCTACATCAGGTAGCTCCAGGAATCGACTTCAGAATGGCTGAGATGCGGGGGCTCTGAAATCCACAGACAGTCTGTCACATGTTGGAAGCCTGAAGCCTCTGAAGGCCCAAGGGCCAAGAGTCCAAGACGTGCTCCATTTCTACCCCAGAGTGAGGCCGTGGACGAGGCAGAGGCAGAGGCGGGGCATCGCGGTCATCCTCATCTATCTCTATCAACGCCTCGAGAACCACGGAACCGTCATCGCAGGCCCTGGCCATGATGAGCGAGACCGGGTAATTGAGGAGGTTGTGCCGGCTACGCAATTGGCTTAGTAGTCTGTAGGCGCCGGCGTGTTCTGCTAGGCTACGAGTGGCGTACAAGATGGTAATGATAGAAGATGATTCAGAACACCGAGGATGAATGATTGAATTGAATTTAGCGAGGAAAATTGAAAACAAAAAATGGATCACAAGAGCAATGTACCTCTCCGTAATCTCAGTTACGGACGTAGGTATTTCATTTCATACCAAAAGTTGCGAATATCCGTTTCTCCCATGGCTAATAGCCCTAATAACATCAAGCACACGAAACGTAGCAAAAGCCAGTCGGGCAGCTTACCCGTTTCGTCAGCCAGCCCGGTCGTCGCTGCGACGAAGAAGAATAACAACAGCGACCAGCAAAAGATGAATACGCAATTTCGAATCGTTTGTCTACGCTGTGCTGCGACACGCTGAGAGATGAGCAAACGACGAAAGCTCGCCTGCAAGTCGCGCTCTACCCCTCCCGTACGCAAGAAATTCTGATGGGTGATATCTTCGGCTACGTGAGACAGAGGCTCCGGCGTAGTCTTGGGGATAGCGCATATCGGCGAGTAAGACCCCTCAGACGGCTGGCGACTCGAGTAGACAGCCTTGTCTAGGGCCGCGAATGCTGCCGATATATGCGGCTGCGGCAACATGACAGATGCGAGGCGCTGAGCCGATTGCCAAGTCTCTGAACGATTACAAAGGTGCAGTTCGAAGGGCTATTAATGACAAGAATCAAAACAGAAGCGCTCCGTCAGTGTCGATGAGTGAATTGGGGCTCGCAGAAAATGATGGATGGTCGGAAAGGATGCAAAATGGTAGAGACTCTCCCAGGATCCTCAGTGACGACAAGACAAGAGAGAAGAACTGTGAAACAGACGACGAGAACAACAATTCACACGAGATCAGAGGATGAGCTCCCCAAGGTAGGACATGAACTGAATTGAGTTGAACATCTATCGTAAAGCAAAGAAAACAATCGAAGTAACTATATCAAGGTTCGGTCCGATACTTTGGAAGGAAGAGGCAGCCAATAACAAGCGAAGTTGCCTCGCGTAACTTGTGGCGCCCACCACTGGTCAAGAGAAGGAAGCACGCCCCGGACAGACACGTTAACGTTTTGCAATTACATACATGTCAGAGATCGGTGGATTCTCCTTCTTGCAGGTTATACGTGAAACTGTCGCTCCAGTAATTACTAATTTCTTCGATGTAACGATTAATTTCTACCTCTCGGGAGGCCTCAGGCTCTGAGCTTCTCAGTTCTGAACATCCTCATGCTGTGCTTATCCGTAGGTACAAGATCACCGTTCCATCCCGAATCACCAATGAATGCGTTCGAAGTTGAACTTCGTGTCCCTGTATAAGTGGCCATGGCCCATCAAGGTGCTGGATGAGATTAGTAGGCTGGATGAGAACGATCAATGTACCTCCTAATCACCAACTCAAATCCCCACATTTGATAGGTTTCTCTTGCTGCGCGAAACGCGCGCTGTGACGATACCCTACAATAGCTTCAACGATCTATATGGTTCCTATGATGAAAATAACGCCCTTGGCAGGCTTCGGCCGTCCGGTACACGTTTAACAACCAACTTTAAACAGTTGTCGCTATGTGGACAGGGCTGTTCCGTCTAGTAATGAATCAATGATCAACGAGTCAAATCCGTCTGTAAGGTGCTGAAGCGAGGAGATCCCGCCCATCAGCCAACCTGTAAAAGTTTGAGCGTCTGGCTCACCCTGTGGACTCTGCCTATACACAAAAATGTGCGCATTACATAAGACCTCTTATGTAATGGACGACAAGTTTCGATTTGACTCCGCAACAACTTCAGGCAATGATGCATTGCTCAAGTGGTCCTCCTCCGTCCTCTCCCCATCGCCAAACACAGGCTTGAAGATCACGTCATAGGATAGCCACATGAAGCCGAACATCATGCCCACGAAACGTGCTAACCAGCCGGGCAGCTTTCCCGTTTCGTCAGCCAGCCCGGTCGTCGCTGTGACGAAGAAGATGAACAACGGAGACCAGCAGAGGATGAAGACGTAATTCCCAATTGTTTGACTGCACCGCGTTGCGGTATACGGATGCAGAGAATCGAGGTAACTACGGAAGCTCGCCGGCAAGTCGTGCTCTGCCCCTCCCGTGCGCAAGAGATTCAGATAGCGCAAGCTGGCCTGCGCGTAGTTTTGGTGCGGTCTCTGTCGTCCGCCAAGAAGTCGCTGCCACCATGTCTGCTCCTCCAAACCATCGTCTCCGTCGTACGAGAAGTACAGTGTCTTCGCATGGAACGGCTTTGGACCCTCGGCCGGACACGTCTTTTTGGGACCAATGGGGTAGCAGGGCACGACAATCTCCTTGTAGCCAGATCCGGCGCCTTCTGTTCGCATGATTGTTCGATAATCTTGCTGCGTGACTTCGTACACGACTCCGATGAGGCCGCCGTCCCACTCCATGTCGTGATGAACGAACTTGCCTGCTTGGTCCCTCTTTTTTTCAGGCACATTACGGAACCCCACGTTTGCGAAGCAGGGTTCCCGGTAGGGGATCCCCGGTAAGTCAAAGGTAAGGCGAATTGTGGGCGCCGAGACATTAACTTGCGACAGGGGGCGAATGCCTCGGGCACCGAGGAACGTCTTGGCACACATGTTGGACCCATATGCAAGGTAGAGAACGGTGTTTGGCTTGGCGATAGCATCTTCGGCTGCGTGTGACAGACGCTCCGGCGTAGTCTTGGGGATAGCGCATATCGGCGAGTAAGACCCCTCAGACGGCTGGCGACTCGAGTAGACAGCCTTGTCCAGGGCCGCGGATGCTGCCGATATATGCGGCTGCGGCAACATGACAGATGCGAGGCGCTGAGCCGATTGCCAAGTTTCTGAACGATTACAAAGGTGCAATTCGAAGGGCTCTTGACGACAATAATCAAAACAGAAGGCGCTATATATCGATGATCAGTGCCGATGGGTGGATTGGGGCTGGTCTTAATAAAGGGCGATAAGCTGCCTGTTCCATCGACAGTGGCAGACACACCCCGAGTCGCCCGACGCGGCGACGCCACGGACTGCTCACGTATGCGGAGATTTGTCAGACACGTCGATCGTCGTTTTGCACATCGTGCCGACGAAAGACCCTTTGAGTCTTGTCACTTGGCTCCGGTTGTTCCACTAGGAAGGTAAGCCACAGCGGAGGACGCCTCATTGAATACCTACATATGTACATACCTAGGTACATACCTACAATACCTACCCTCGGAGTACCTTGGCTGCCGCGATTGCCGACAGCTGGAGGCAGTTCGAGGCATCGTCAACCTCTCTCGAAAAGCAGTTAATCGACTACCCATCCCAACCATCAAGCTGTCTCCAACATCCTAGGTATCCGAGACGAGGCACTTACGCCAATGCCGACCGACAAAGGACATGCTCTGGCCCAGAGGCTACGACATCGCCGTTGCTCCTTCCCCGTTGTGGAAGGCTCGACACGATGGCTCAGGGAGCAGATTTGCAGGCACGCACGCAGCACGCTCTTTCCTTGTGCACTCATTCTAGTCCGACCAGGCATCTCGTTGCTTTGACTTTTCTTGACTGGAAGAATAATCAGGGACCCTTGGAGAAGCTGAGAGGTCGTGTTCTTGCCACGACACGTCTGAAATTTCATCTGTCTGTCTGTCCTGCCCGATATTCTTGACCAGGAGAAGCACGCACGATGCCGCGAAGGACCAACTGGGCCTCGGCCAAGACGCCGTCGACGAGGCAACGCCAACAAAGACAGACGACTCACCTAGGGGAGCTGGACACTACACCGACGAGGCCTGAAGCCTCACCCGGCTTGCTTACCAAGCTCACTCCCCAAAATGGTGCATACGAGCAATCGATTCGTCTGAACACTGATTCGGACGCGTTTGAAGATGGATTGGAAGATGGCGATCTAGTTGAGCTTGTCGATACTCAAGCCGTGCCCAACGCCACCGTTGCCAAAGAATTTCCCTGGTCAGAGACTGGCTCTGGAGCTAGACGAAGTTCTTCTGTGTCATCTGGCGGCGCATCAAAGAGCCCCTTTGGCTATCTCGGTGCAGACAATGTGTTTTCCAGTCCCGTCTCGGGAAGTGATGCACTACCAGACACAGTGCCTCTTCCTCTGAGCTTACTCCATGATCCATTGCTTGAAGATCAAAGGCAGGATCACATGATTGTCGACTTTTCCGAAACTGCCACCACTATGATTCGAAGCTCTCCCGTCACTGAAAGCCACCTGTCGAAGAGCCTAGGCACCTCTTCTCACCGTGGCTTCGCCGACAGGGTTTGGAGGGATGAAAACATCTGTGAAACACCTCAACAACCGTCTTTTGCTCAAAGCAACAAAAATCTTCAAGTCGACGAGCCTATGCAGACTCCAAAAGAAAATTTTGGTAAAACCTCCGCTCCTCTGGAATTGGCAAGAGCAAGGGGTAATAATGGTATTGACGTCGATATCAGATATGCTGTCCATGAGCATAATTCTCACCGCTTGGCAACTCCTTTCATGTCATTGGATGGTGCGGCAGATCGCCTTGACAATCGTGACGGCACCGTCACGAAAAATGCTCATGTCTCAAATGATGGAAAGAAACAAAAGAGAAAGAGAAAACAGCGTCCGAAGTCACCCCTGCATTTCGATAACGACACTCAAGCGGTGAAGGACGTTTGCAAAAAGCCAGTACGCAAGAGAATTTGCCAAAAGTCTGCGCGAAGAAAGCCCAAGCCGTCTCCTTCTCCGTTGAGAAACATCATTCAGCGGGAGATTTCTGAGACGCCTCCTCGCGATGAATCAGTCGATGTGGCGGAATGCTTGGCCACGACGGGATGTCAATCCTCACCTGTCGCGATGAAGGCTGTCATGCAAGAAATTGCCCCCGAGACAATGAGCCATCATCCATTAGAGAACATTGAGCCCTCCATCCGCATTGCATCAGCAGATATGCCATTGCATCCTCAGAAACACGACATTATGGATATTTCAGAAAATATTGCGACAGAAAGTTACGTAGAATCTCCAAATTCCTCAGAAGTCAATACCCGATTGTCCGAGAGCCATTCGCCTCGCACGCCCCTGACAATCTCGACTGAAGTCCAAGAAAGCGGCGCAAAAAATCCTGAATGCACCACCGAAAAGCCCACCAGGCGCGGAAACTCGACACTCTCCCCCGGGGAGGACGACGAGAATATCACGCAAAAACAGACAACCACAGTCAAAGCTCATTCTCCTATACAACAGCGCATTATCCCCGCTCCGGCCGAGTTGGCTTACGTTGATACTTTCAGGCGTGTAGATGACCAAATTGCTGAAACTTCAAGCGCAAGCAAAGTCGCCGATGACAGCGTACTCAAATTGGCTACAGCACGTCCCAGTCGTAACATCAGCGTGAGTGGAGGAGGAAGTCCCATTCGCATTTCACAACATGAAATCCAAGCTGCCCAACCAATATCAGCAGGATTGCTTGTGCCTGAAGCTTGGAGCGGCACAGGCTACGTTGGGCACGTCAAAAGACCAGCAATCAGTGCTATTCATGAGTTGTCCCGATCAACCGGTCAAGCGCAACAGAAGATCGACGCCGCGGGGTCCTTTGAGATTGAACCTAGAGTGGCTGTCTCTACATCTGGGCTCAAAGAACATCCTGGATTGAGACGATCAATTTTATCAGAGCTGAAAAGGGGGCAGTCCAGTCGTCAGGTGGGCAATGGTCAGACCAAGACGCGATATATCCCGCCTGCTGATCACGGAAGGCAACGACTTCATGAGCTAGTTGATGTGAGTGAGAGTTCATACAGTAATGGATAGCATATGCATCTGACCAATACAATCTAGGCATATATGCAGCATCTCGATTCGAAGAAAGATTGCATTCTCAAGATTGCCGACATATTTACCAAGGCTGGAAGTCACTGCGTGCAAAAGATTCAGACTCGCTTTGAGAGAGAGCGCTCTACAGTCACCCAACTGGCAACAGAGAATATGGCAATCTTTGTCAAGGCTACTTTGCATGGGAAGAAGTCTGTTGAAAAGAATAGCGCAGAGACGGGCCGATTGATGAAGCTGTTGAAAGATGTTGTGTCTTCGCGGGCTCTTTCCTACGGCCATGCTTCCTCCGCTTTGGTTAAGCTACAAGATGCCGTGCTCACCGGGGAAAACGCTCGTCCAAATCCAAATTCATGATTGTGCTGCGCTTCCAGTATGAAATAATACAGGTACTTAGCATGACGTCTAGGTTCGAGATCTAAAAGTCAGCGTCGGATACTATTAGGTACCTACTTTAGCTCGTGGGTTGCTATGAGTATGCACATTGCAAAAAGCTACAGCACATTGTCTTGCTTACTCATTCTGGAATTGCCGTGTGTGATTGTGACTGGGTGTGCGAAAGTCGGTAATACAGTATCAACTCCAGATAGGACCGTCGGGTCGACTTATTAGTAATTACGCTGTTTGTACAGCCCACGTCATGCAAATGATGTCAAGAAAAAACGTATCGGCTGCTGGCCCGGAGTTCAGACAAGTTTGTGGGGTTGAGCACGGAGGCTGGAGCCCATTGAAACCTTTGCTCCAGTCTCCGACCTTGTTTCCACATCATCGGCTTCTGCGCCCACTGCGCCCCGCTTTCCACACCTATCGCCAAGGGACCCCCATTTGACGCCGTCATTTTTTTTTCGCACTCTCTCTCTCACAATCTTTCGAATAAGCAGCACTCGCTTTCTCGGCCTGCCCTTGATCCCTTTGAGGCGACACAGCAGTCCCAGTCTAGGCGACGCTTGCTCTCTTGGCCATTTGAGGGCAGTGTTGAAAAGGAAGCTGGCCGATGAGACGAAATCGTCGTCACCAAGGACACGACTTCGCCAAGAAAATGTCCTTTCGCCGCATGGCCCGCCACTTTGGCGAATCGGTACGTGAGACCTCAGTTCAACTGCCGACTGTAGATCTTGATCTATGCAATAGCCAAGGCAATGCTCCGCGTCATTCGAACTTCCCGCCCAAAAATGATACGCACCGCACTCTCTCTTTCTTAGCCTTTACTTGACCATTCCCCCTCATGTAACTTTGACTAGACTTGATGTATCATTGTTCTTCATTCTCCATCCATCTTCTTCCAACACTATCCATCATGTCCCGCGCGACGGTGAGGTTGATCGACGAACACGGCATTCTGCCGTGCGTTCTGTCCGTTAAGAGACCCTTTCGCTAATAACACTTACCTTTGTCGCAGCTGTCACCAGAGAAAGCTTATCTCAGCTACTATGATGTATTGTTAACTGTGGAGGATATCAAGTCATTAAAGAATGACTGGCTCACGGACAACAATATTGCATTTTGGGAGGAATATCTGGAACGAGAAACACTCCCACGTTATCCTCAGGCGAAAATCATACTATTACGCCCCAGCATGACCTTTCTTCTCATGAAGGAGCCCGACATGCGCCATATTAGGTCTGCACTACCGGACTTTTCCAGCGTCACTCACGCATTCCTTCCCATCAACGACAATCGAAATGTCGGTGTTGCTGAAGGGGGCAGCCATTGGTCACTCCTACTGGTGTCAATCCTAGATGGCATTGCTTTTCATTACGACTCACTAGGAGGGGCCAACTATGCGGAGGCTAACCTTGCGGCTCGAAAGATGAGCGAGATATGCGGCAGACCTCTGCGGTTCATCAACCTGGACGACTCTCCTCAGCAGGAAAACGGCAGCGATTGCGGCGTCTTCGTCTGTCTCTTGATGCGGCACCTACTGGTCAAGCGCCTCCTAAGTGCGAATGCTCGAGAAAAAGTGTCCATGAGTATGGCAGGAAAAACTGTCGATAGCAACGGCGGTCGCAAAGAAATGATGCGTATCATCGAGAGTCTTCGCAAGGAAGGCGAACGGAGACGATCGTAAGTTCTTTTTCTAGTAGTGCGCTCCTACGCTTGACTTTCTTCCAAGTTAGACTGCTCACGCTTACACCATCTAAGACGGAGCGCAAGCCCCTTTACCAACAACAAGACGCCGCCACGAATCGAGTAGAGCTCGACTCGACATGGCATCTGGCCCACATTTGATGGCACGCTACACGAAGTGAACACGGGGAAGCGCAAACTAGATGACCAGAAGGAACAAAATCTGCCGTCACGCCCCTTCCGCACCAAGATTATGGCTCATATAAAGTCGAGGCATTACGGAGAAGTGAGAAATTCGAGGACTACAGCAACTACAGTTTCGGTGGCCGGCCCAGTGTCTCCTGCCAGAGACTCCGATGTATGCAGCACCTCCACGAACTACCGAAGTTCAGATGCCAGTGTAGAGATGCGTCCCCCCACTCGTGATACATCTCCGACGGCGTCTTTTCGTGATTTCACCACACGTCAGCGATTTTGCCGAAACTCAGAAACTTCACACACGTACTCTTTTCACGAATCCGAATTCGGGACCGCAGCAGTGCGGGCCAAGAAACGCATCAAGTTGACCCTGGAATAGGTTTTCGGCTCGCGTCGACCTACGCGTCGACCATTGCAGTCTGGTTGAATGAGCTTATGAGCATTTGACCAGTGGCCGCCATGTTTTAGCCGTATCCGTTTTCCTTTTCATCCTTTCATTTCTATCTCGCTTGCGTTTTTTGATCTGCGTTCTTTTAGTTTTGTTTTTTGGCGCATTAAAGTTATACCAGCGTTCCATGTGTGAGCGTTTTTCTGTCGGGGTGCACTTGTTTTATTCGATTGCAATTCTCGAGTATTGCAAAGCGCAGTCATACTCGATAGCGTCAGTTGAGAAGTCTAGAGGCTATTGGGAAGAGCGACGGCGTTGTGATGACTCGAACGACCAGGTTATTGGTCTTTTGGCCAGAGTGGTCTATGATCACGTCTATGTAGCTATGAGACATGACTATACTTTGTCAATGGCGTTGCGGGGGGTATGAATTGTGAGACTTAGCTGTTGCTGCCTTTCTTTTTGGTAATGGCAAACAAAAAAAGATGACGACCGAAAACATGAACAAAGAGGGCAGCGCGCGAAATTGAGGAAACGATGCCAAAGACGCGATTGCTCAATGTGATAGCATTGCAAATGTGGTCTATGCGACGTTGACACATACCAACTACTATCGACGTAGATTGCAGAGCATCTGAAAACGCCTTGAACTCCATCACAACCATACCTGCCCCATGATGTAAACAATGACTTGAAGGTGAAACCTGGCTCCCCCTAGACATGCAGCACACCCAACGCGACGAGCCTCGCCTACTTGTCCAAAAATGCCGGACTCTGCTCCATCGTAGACGATATGTACCCTCGCAGCGCAGCCCATCGATTCGAAGTCGGTCCCTGGGCCGCAGACGCTGCCTGCGCACCACCAGACACCTGCTCCTGAACCCCCTGCATATTCGCATCATCCTCCCCATCCGCCCGACCATTCTCGTCCTTCGCCCCCGCAGCCAAAACCGCCATACTCGCACCAAACCTCTTCATCTCCCCCCTCACAAGCTTCTCCTTTCTCCTCAACGCCCCCTTCTTACTCGACAAGCTCCTATGCCGGACCTTGCCCTCTAGGCCCGGCCGCGCCCCCTCCCCGTCTTGTATCTCGGGAAGCGCATCCGCGAGGCCTTGCAGCGAGGTCTTGAGCTTATTCTTGGGCCGTCGACTGCTGGACTTTGTGATTTTTGATCTTGAGCCTGTGGACGATGTGGGGGCGGTGGTGGCGATGCGTGAGAGGAAGGAGGAGTGTTTTATGAGGCGCTTGTCGCGTTTGGTGGAGAGGAAGTCATCGGTGACGTGGGCGTCTGGGCGGTAGATCTTGGAGGGGAGGAGGGGGTGGATTTGGCCGGTGATTCTTTGGGTGCGGAGGGTGCGAGCGGATTTGGATGTGGAGGGGGGGAGGGGGGCCTGGGGGAATGTTAGCTTTTCTGTGTGGTGTATTATAAACCGGAGGAGAATTGGGGGATGTTTTTACTGGCCATACCATGGTGAGTTGTGTAGGGATGGGGGGAACGTGTGGATGTGACGTGGTTGTTGGAACTTGGGAGCCGAAAAATGGCTGCTCGCGATGCTGATGCCAAGTCTTTGCGTGGTTCTTGCGCTGGTCTTGGTTTTGGGAAACTTTTTAGTGGGGTCACTTTAGAGTCACTTGGAAGGATTCTCTGACCAGTGATCAGTGACATGCGGACCAGAACTTGAAAGTTGAGAGGCTAAAAAGACGCCCTTTCACAGGCGAGTGCCCAAATGACAAAACCACGTGGAGTGCGCAAAGCCACGACAAAATTTGATTCCTAGAGAAAACATGCTTCAGTTGGTCCTCTGCTTGCTAACGCATTTGCCATTTCTGTTTCCAACGTCTGTTGCAGACGGATTCCCGAAGGGTTACTCGTTGGAGCGTTCAGCTTGGCGACTTACGGCCTTCTGCCCGATCGATCTTGTATGCTTGACTGAAAATTTCGTTGCCCTGTGTTGAGAATCGCTCATAAGTGATCACCTTCAGTTTTGCCGATTGTACCTTCAGCCCACGACGCGTCCCAACGCTCTGCACCGCGTGAATCGGTCCCAACACCTTTCCTCTCCTTTTCTTCCATCCACAGCGACGTCTCCTGACAAGTACGCGTTGACATACTCTTTGTCTGTTTCACCTACGAGCAGACATGACGTGTTTTGCGAATCTTCTCACGCACCGCCCGTTCAGCTCCGCGGCTTACACGCAAGGCACGACACAATGACAAACTACATTCAGCTAAAATTCGTGATTGATGATAGGGAATACGTGTCGTTTGAAGATGCCCAGTCAGCACTCCTACATAGTCATTGCCATGAAGGCTTCGTCTGCGTGAAAGGTGCCACTAGAATCATGAAAAACAGCACATTTTTACGCCGCCAAAATCAGTCCCATCGCGAATGGGGAAAGAAGGGCAAATATGCAGCTTCCTCACACGAATCCATTGCCCGTTCCGAGCACGCCTCTTTTTGAAGAATAAGCAGAACATGCATGACCCTCGAAAACTGTGGATTCCTCACAGAATTATGATGCGCTTCGTTGCCTTCTCAGCTCAGCCAAATTGCGGTCGCTGATGCCTCCGAGAATGGGCCCCGTGAGTCATCGATCGATCATCGACGATGGAGAGGCTGCCAGCTGGTTGCAGATGATAGACTTGACTTCAAACGACTCGGGCAATCTCCAGGGGGGTGCGAAGAAGTGAAGTCGGCCAGTTTGGCAGACCAGCTGGCAGCCTGGATAATGAGGTACAGCTGTCAACGGTTCATGAGCTTACATTAGGTGGGTAGCTGCTTGGCCTATTGTTTTGTGTATCGACAGAAGAAAGGAAAAGAATCAAGGAAGAAGGCTTTCGAATAGGGAACCTACGCTGCGCCGATTGAGAAACAAGGAAATGATCCTCTTAGACTCTTTTCCCTCGCCAGCTATAAAATCATCTCCGTTACCCGTAAATGTCCTTCAACCTCCTTTTCTCATCATTCATGTTACCAGACACAGAATCTGCCTATCGGCTTTCGTCCCCAAGTCCTAACATCTTTTTGTCCGACCGCTTAAAGTCAAGCCGCTCTGCTTCATCTACACGTACGTACGTACCTACTTGCTAGGAGTTTTCCAACGGGGCCGACCAGAATTTCTCAACGTCTTATCTGCCGGCTTTTCCCCTCTCCCTTTACTGTTCGCTTTCTCCCAATGCACATATCAACTTCATCCTTCTATGAATAATAACAGTATTTTCGGAGCCAGCTCTTGCACAGGTCGCGCTACGGACCACCAACGTCGTTTCATGAATGATGCACACCAACGAGCCGACCGTTTGGCCGTATTCGTGACAAGCTGTCTAGCCTCGAGGCACTCCTCTGCAGCTGGCGGCGGATCCAGATCACGGCTCAGTGGTGTCTTGTTTCGAACCACAGTGCACATTGCTAGAATCATAGCCCGACGCAAATACCTCGTCAAGCTATGTCGTGCTCTTTTGATGTACGGGGATCCGACACACCGGCTAGAAGAGTGCATGTCCATGTCCTCACGAGTCCTCGAGATCGAAGGTCAGTTTTTCTTCATCCCCGGCTGCATGACGATCGGTTCCGACCACAGCACGACCCATACCGCTGAGATTAACCGTGAAGCTGGTTCGCGTATTGCAAGAGATCAATCTCTGTAAGCTGCAGGACGTTCACGACATCAACATGGATGTTTCTCATGACAGGCATGGTGTCGAAGAAGCAGCACGGAGGCTTGATGTGTTACTATACAGGAGAATTGGCAAACCTATTAGTCGACCTTCAAACGCAAAGGGGCCAAGCAACTTACAAGCCGACGCGAGGCCGTAGGTCAATACCAGGGACCATACCTGGAACTCGATCCTCCTGTCTAGTGCCACATCGAGCCTCCGTGTTGCTTCTTTGGCACCATGCCTGTCGTGAGCATTGAGCAACATCCATGTTGATATCGTGAGCGTCCTGCAGCTTCCTGAGATCGATCCCTTGCAACACGCGAACCAGCTCCACCTCAGAAGAATGGGCCTTGCTCTCGTCGAAGCTGATCGTCATGCAGTCCGGGATGTAGAAAAACTGTCCTTCGATCTCGAGGGCCCGCGAGGACATGGACATATACTCTTCCAGCCGGTGTGTCGGAGCGCCGTACATGATGACTCATGAGAGCACGGCATAGCTTGACGAGGTACTTACGATGGGCTATGATACCAGTCATGTGTATAGGTAGTTTTAGGGTCGCACATAAGACACGCTCTCCAACATCCGCAGCATCGCAATTTGGCAGTTTGATGTTCGAAATATTTTTTCCACCACATTATCTCTCAGTGCACACCACCTGCTCATGACGCCAGAACTAAAATGAAATCTCGTTCAAATCATGCGCGTATCTCATGCGAAATCCGGAAACTAAGCGAGACAGCTAGAGCTCTCATTTTGGCATTTGCGCGAAGTGAGGTCGGAAAGGTCGCGTCGCCGCCGATGCACCAGTTCCAACCTTAAAGTCTCGTGATATTTCAACGCCGTTTAACTCTACAAGACCTGGAAAAAACACCAAAATATTGACCTCTGAAGAAACGTATGACTCAGAAAACTTGATGTGTGTTTTTTGCATTCAGAAACGACCTGAGAATCA
Organism: Claviceps arundinis; assembly: GCA_018360175.1. NCBI lineage: Eukaryota > Fungi > Ascomycota > Sordariomycetes > Hypocreales > Clavicipitaceae > Claviceps > Claviceps arundinis. The sequence goes on from SRPS01000018.1 coordinate 131,501, forward strand.
CATATGAAATGCTTGTCAATTCTCCGGGTGGGAAAATCTCCCAGAAAATTATGAGCCTGTTGAAGCCGCTCTGGCATCTGCTACCAATAGTCGCAGCCGTGTCAGACGACATATCACGGCGGTTTCACCGTGGTGCCACAGTGTGAGACCAATCGCACAGGAACGGAGTATGGAATGCGAGTCATAGTATATATGACTCGATCCCGGAGAGTGGAAGAGTGAGAAGGACCAAGAAAGAATAGTTAACCCTTCGTTATTGCATGCATGCTCTTATTTGCCTTCCTCTCACGAGCCGACAGAACCAGATTGCCCACGCCCTTTCAGATAGCTGATTGAAGAGAAACCTCAAGTACTTCAACACCAAAAGAAACATCTATCAGCGGCTATAGTTTCGTCAAGAATTGAAGAGATTGGTGAGAAATCGATAGAGTTTTGGCAATTTGAAGAGAGAGAACAGACTCAGCTCGGGAATGTTTCACCTCACTCCGGACCATCCTCTATCACGAATCGCCAGTTCCAGTGCAAACAAATCAAGCAAGATGGTACATTTTTGAGCCTGTTGGAAGAAGTTATTTACCACATCACTACATTTAAGCCGAACGCTGTGAGGCGGTTGCAACTTCTCTTGTCACCCAAGTACCAAGTGCCTACCGGATTTGCAGTAACTCCGCAATAAAACCGCAAATCCTCCTCGCGCTCTATCGCGTCGTGTCGATACACTTTCATCCACATTTGTCAATTTAATGGATTAGGCCCATCAAAATATATCAAAACCTATCAAATTGCGCAAATTCAGCATGGAAAATGGCCTTCATACGCCCAAGTGAAGTTGCTGCGTGTGGTAGTCCAGAATGGGCCCGATGTGGCGGTTTGCGGTATTTTTGAAGAGGGGCTCTACATGATCAAGTACGCCGGTGCACAACCCACCCTAAACCACCTCCCAGTTTCGAGTTCAGCCGCTTCACTCATTAATAAAACGGCTGAACAATCTATGATTGTAGTGTTTTCATCATGAAACTGCCCTGGTTTTTCCATTTGTGTGGTACCTAAGGTATAGCAATCCCATGCGCAGATGCAAGCATCAGGATGGCGGAGGAACTAGCGGCCAGTCGTGAATTTGTGATTGCTACGCACGCCAACTCGATGCGCTTCTTCAATTGCTCCTAAACGACTCCGTTGTATTTTGGGAGATTAAAATGAAGAATTATGTTCCTGATTCTGAGCTTGAACCGCTTCCGGAAATGTCTTTGGGGTTGAGGCCGGCGACTGTGCCGATTTGTGTGTCCTCTCAATTTTGAATTGAGTGGTGCAACAGTAGGTACATATGTATCATGATCGATCATGTTAATTCCACATAATACCCTAGAACGAAAGGTTCCATAAGATTCTTACGAGGTTCAAGAAGAATTAGAATGCGATCGAAATGGCAATCTGTCGGAGACATTAGTTGGCAGCATTGGCGAGGTGAGATATTTTCGGGCCCGGTCCATTCCCCATCTTCAAAACGACGAGGATCAAGTTCTCGACATATTCGCGCATGACTTGAGCGAAATTTCGTTAGTTTCAGACCACTCGAGCCGTTGTTCTGCACCGAGAATGTTAAACACAAAAATGCGGTTCTGCGGATGTCGGAGAGCGTGTCTATAAGGCCTAAGCTGCCCCTTCAATCGATTTCTTCACTTGTGGTCCTCACCTTCAAACACCTACCACCTGTTCAACAACGCTGACGCCTACATACAAACGAGACTCATCACGCTAAGTCCATCATCTTTAACGGGAGGTGTATGATGAGCGCGAGAAGAGTTTGTGACAACGCGAGCGCAGCGAGAAGGACCCGCGGCATCGCTCCTGGTCCCTGGAGGATCGCCGAAGGTAAAGGTTCTCACCCTCCTGATGTATGTATGCCCCTCAGTTCTCAAGAGTCAATCCAAAACGAGACCACGTGACTTGCGTCGCAGACCCCTTCCCGCCAGTTTTGCCTACTTCGCACAACTTCGCGCCACTGCAATTTATCAATCACTTCACTCCCTCACACGGAGCCATGGACGAAGTAAACAACGTTGAGCAACTCACGACAGAAATCGCCCAGCGCGAAACAGAACTAGCGCGTCTGAAAGCGCGGCTCACAGCGTGTGGCGCAGAAGCGCAGCGTGAGAGGGAGCAGGGGCTGGGGCTGGTGCATGGGCAACAGCAGCAGGAGGAGACGTGGAAATGGCCCCTCGCGGAGCATGAGTACGAACGATATGGGCGGCAGATGATAGTTCCGAAGTTCGGACGAGATGGTGAGTTGAGTAAGAGAAGACTATGTGTTCGTGTATGATGCTGGTGCCATCGTTCTTACTCTATACTCACCCGAGTCTAAAACACTAAAGAAGGCCTACCACTAACACACAACCAGCACAACTCAGGCTGCGGGCCGCCAAGATCCTCCTAGTCGGCGCAGGAGGCCTGGGTTGTCCTGCCGCGGCGTATCTCGCTGGCGCGGGGATCGGGACATTGGGCCTCGTGGATGGAGATGAGGTCGAAGTGTCGAATCTGCATCGGCAAATTGCCCATTCCACGGGCCGAGTAGGGATGAAGAAGGTGGAGAGTGCCATTACATTCCTGCGCGGGTAAGCTGTGTAAATGAAGAGGAGCCTTGACGAAGAAGAAGAAGAAGAGACGACACGATGGAGCGGATCGGCCATCTGAGTCAACGAGCAGAGCCGAAGAGGAAAGAAAACACCCGAGTAACCCATCATACAGACTCAACCCCACGATATCGTACAAGGCACACGTAGGCCACCTCACGTCCTCAAACGCCGAATCCATCCTCTCTCAGTACGACGTCGTCCTCGACTGCACCGATCATCCCACCTCCCGCTACCTCATCTCCGACGCGTGCGTCCTCCTCCGCAAGCCCCTCGTCTCGGCCTCTGCGTTCCAGACCTCGGGTCAGCTCATCGTCCTGAACACGCCTCCCGGAAAGGGCCCCTGCTACCGCTGCGTGTTCCCTCAGCCGCCGCCCCCAGACAGCGTCATCGGCTGCGGAGAGGGCGGTATCATCGGACCCGTCGTCGGCGTCATGGGCGTGTTGCAGGCCCTAGAGGCGATAAAGCTAATTGCACGGGGCGAGACTGAAACCGCAGTACAGAAGGAGGCGCCTCCGCGGGAGCAGCCGCCGCAGACGATGCTTTTGTTCAGCGGCGTCGCCGATGCTCCCACACCACCCTTCCGATCCGTCCGCATGAGAGGAAAGCGCCCCAATTGCTTCGCCTGCGGGCAGGACACGACCCTCACACTGGATCATCTACGCTCGTCTATGGACTACGTCCAGTTCTGTGGCGTGGCAGGCAAACTAGCGCAGTTGCTCAAGCCAGAGGAACGCATTTCACCCGATGCGTATCGTCGATTGGTTCAGGATGGGCCTACTACACCACCACCCGTTTTGATTGATGTGCGCAGCGAGGAACATTTTGGTCTGGCGAGCATTCCGGGGTCCATTAACGTGCCTATAAGTCGGTTCATGGGCCACCGTAGAAGCTCCAGCAGCACCGAGGAGTCTTGGCTGGACAAAGTGCTCGCTGATTTGCCGGCTGATGCGCCCATTTACGTGGTGTGTCGCGAGGGAAACGATTCGCAGCTCGCGGCGGCGAAGCTCAAGGAGCTAGGGCTTGATCGAGGTGGAGCGAGATTTGTGGGGGATATTGAGGGCGGGTTGAGGGCGTGGAAGGGGAGTGTTGATGGGTCGCTGCCGTTCCTGTAGATGCTGTAGGAGTTTGTTCTTTCGGGAAAAAGGGTGACGCGATGAACGTGTTCATGTATGGATACAGATTGAATCATGGCGATTTTGGCGTTTCTGATTCCCGCCGATAGACTGTGGACTTGCAAAATGAATACCCCTATCCTAGGTAGTTGACTGAATTGCTTTACTGTACAGGGAGATGATGGAGACCAACTCAGGAATAGCTGCCCCTCCAACCCCCCCTCCCCCTTTCACTTCATATCTACACCATACGTACACGATGGCTCGCTATGCCCGACACCGCTCATCTCCTCTCGTACCATCTGAATGCATTCGTCATGACGCGCCCCATTCTACTCACCACAACAAGGCGCGGCGGATTCGCCAAAATCTTGCAACGTGAATTGTGAACCGATCAGTGCTTGTCTCAGCCGAGACGCAGGGTTGGGACACCACACGAGGAAATCATGAAAGAAGTCTATACAAAAGCCCGCGTCTTCTTCCGGTTGAATGCGCGTTGGTCTTGAAGCCACCGTCTGTATCCGGCCACACTCTGGATCTTTTCGCCGTAGTAATCAGGGACTATTTTCCAATGTTAGTGAGAGGGAATTCTAATAAAGTAATGAGAGTTAAGAGTAATGTTCCGCGTTGTCGTTTCAGAGACATGACGAAATTCAACACTTAAGAACAAGGAAGAAGCAGAAAGAAAAAACACACCTGGATTGCTGGCACTCGAGTTGGTAGGATTAGCTCTATTCTTCTTGACACGAGCGAAGAACTCGCTCTCTTTCTGCATCATCTGTGTCTTGAGACGGCGGTTCATCAGGTAGAAAGCCTGATTGCCAATACTAGGACCGACCAGCCATCCCAAACCACCACACGCCATCGTCATGAGCCCCAGACTCACAAAGGGGTCCAGCGGGACCTGCATAACCAGAGGCTCAGCTAAGCCCGTAGATAAGAAGACCGCACCGGCCCCCCCGCCAAGCACACCTGCCGTGAGCGAGAAGAAAAGCTGTAGGCGGCGACGGCGCAGACGGAGCTTGAAGAATGTATCCCAGTCCAGTCTCGCGTCGAGCTCCGCGGCGGCAGGTGAATGAAAGGTCGAGCCGGTGGCGAATGTTCGTGCCTGCGAGGAAACTGACAGGGGAGACGTCGTGTTGGTGAGCGGGACGCATCGCGTCATGGGCTTGCTCGAGCGAACGAGACTGCTGCTGCTACTGCTGCTGCTACTGCTGCTGCTGCAGTTCCTAACGGACTTGGCCTGTATTCTGTTTCGCAGCGGCGACGCGGTGGCTCGCGCGAGACAAGCAGGTCGGGTGACAGCGGCGCTGGCAGTGATGATGGTGGACATGGAGGCTTTCGAGCAGCATCGCGTAACCGCGGCAGTGGTGGACGGTCGTGGCAGGTGCAGGGCCAATGCTGTGAGAGATGACGACATGGCCGAGACTTTTGAATCGATCACTGTGATTGCTCCACTAGAGCGTATGGGCAGGAAGGTCGTTGATGAGACTGGTGCGCTTAGAAAGGTTGAACTTGGTTGGAGACGAGATGATGGTTGTCGTCGGGACGTTGGAGCGTAGGTACCTAAGCTTGGTGTTTTTCCTTTCCGGATTTTCTGCTTTTATTTTTGGTGGCCCTAGCAGGTCTAGCGCTGCATAATGCGCCAATGGACCGCTACAGTGGCGGGCGCAGGGAGGACGATCAGTGAGATGGAGCGGGCCGTTACAGCGGGTTCCAGCGGTCGCAGCGGGCTTTGAGCCGCCATTGGAGCGTAGCTTCCAACAACTCGCTCTTTAAATATCGAACCCCTAGGCCAGTTCATCACAGGACGTCACGCTCCTTCTACCTACCCAAACTGCCTACAGGAGGTATGTAAATCCTGCTTAAGGTGTCCACAAAATGATGCTGATAAGCGGTGAATCTCTGGCATAAGGTCGGAGCCCCGCCTCGCTGTTGCATCCTTGAGCTTCTGATTGGCTACACGCAAGCTTAGTCATTTCATTTTATGGAGCGACACTGATAACGAGTTTTTGTTGTTGTTGTTTGTTGTGTATTTAAATCGCTAACCTGGTTAGGCACCTAATCTAGGGTACCTCCGTCCTGTTCCAGTTCTCATAACCATCGTCGCGTTTGAGCTCAGTCTGGAGTCTGGACGTTCAACGCCCAGAACCGCGGAACATCGATCCCAAATTACGAGCCCAGATCCTTTCTCTGTGTTCTATCGGGATCGGCGCCTTCTCTTCTCTCTTGGCTGACCTGCGCGGGCATGCGCATGCATCGCGACGCCTCAGTGGTGGCGGACATGCGTGCCGCGCGAAGTACTTGCGTAGCATAGCGATGGAGGCCATGGAGCTTTATAATCGCTCACGCACAGGGAAACGTACTACAGGACGGTCGACAGCACGATCTACGCCGAGTCTGAGGTCAAGCGTCGTCGTGGCGATCCGCTCCCGGCCGAGATATATTCCCGGGACAGGCCCCGCACTGCAGCCGCCGCGACTCTTGCCGCTCGCGGCCTCGACAGGATACATCATCGAGCGGATATTGCTGCCCTCGCCTGGTCTAGCTGCGGATGGCAGGCCACTTTCCAAGAGAATGACTTATATTGTTGGTTGGCGCGATCTGCCAGCAGCCAGCCTGCGGGTGCCCGCCATGGACATTTTGGACTATGTGTCGCAGAGAACGTTGGAGGAGTGGGAGGAGCGTCTCGAGGACGAAATGGACGAGCATCGACAGCATCTTGGCCAGAAAGTGGGACGATGGGGTAAGCACAAGGTGTCACCCGGGATGAGGCGTCGACCGCCCGCTCATACAGAGATCGAGCAACCTGCGGCAATCGAGATTGAGTCGGAGTCGGAGTCAGAGTCTGAGTCCGAGACTGGGTCAGACGTCGAGTCTCATGCTAAGAGCCACGGGATGAGTTTATCTACACCAAGGAAGAGACGGCGGGCAGATTTCCACGTTTCATCTGACGAAGACAGCAACAGTCCGACGAAGCAGCTAAATCGAGAGCTGCATGGTAATAGTGATGGCGGAGAGGATATGATACCCGATAATGTTGTGGACCTTCGACAAGGCAAAACTGTGGAGGTAGTGGTCGATCTTGATCTGAAACGGGGAGATGATGTCGACATGGCCACGAATAAACCTCTAAGGATCGTGACTCCTGTGCCTTTACCTCCCTTTATCACTTGCAAATCCTCTTCCACCACTAGCAACAACAACAACAACAACACCACCACGATCCGTGCTGATCTGAAACGGGGAGATGATGTCGACATGGGCACGAATAAACCTCCAAGGATCGTGACTCCTGTGCCTTTACCTCCCTTTATCACTTGCAAATTCTCTTCCACCACTACAAACAACAACACCAACAACAACACGACCCGTGAAACCAACGTCAACATCGACCATACTCGAGCAGCATCGGATTCGAAGCGCACAGTTGTGGACTCCGGCACAGCTAGCCTGCCAAAACCAAGCCCAAAGAAGGAAAAGAAGCAGAAAGTCATGCATTCCAAAGAAGATGGCACGTTATCCCAAAAAAATGCGTCATTGCCGGCGAACGTTGCTATCGATAATGCAATACAACGGCTGCCTACCCGAGGCTCAAGTCGAGGCCGACGAAAACAGCCCACATCTATGAATCAACCTCCAGCTGCTTCAGCACATACACACCGCCATTCCGAGTTAACAGGAACAAGGAAAAAGACGCAGCGCACGACTACTCCACCACCACCATCACCTCAAATGTCATCACCTTCAATAAACTCCAGCAGCCATGAAGCTGACGATTTAGCCTGGGAAGTCGAGCGCCTTGAAGACATGGCCCTATACCATGTCCAAAACCACGGCCTGATTCGCCACTTTCTAGTCCGCTGGGTCGGAGAATGGCCCCCGGAGCAGAACCCCTCCTGGGAGCCAGAACACAATCTCCATCCTGATTTAGTCAGGAATTACATGAAAATGGCCAAGAAGAAACGCGCCAAGTTGGCTGCGCAACATCAGCGTCCGCCGCCAGACCCTTCGAAATGGGCGCCAGGACGACATCCTGACCCTGTGAGGAGAGTTTCCTTTGGAGAAGCAAGGGAGATCAAGACCGAGGAGGATGAGGGCGCGAGCGATGTGCTCAGTGGCGGAACTTGTAACTACGCTCTGGATAATCAGGCGTTGGTTGTGACGAAGAGTGTCAGAGATAGCGGTCATGGGCAGCGGAGAGGAAAGGAGACACCTGTTCCATTGCCGCCTGGGCCGGTTGGAATTTGGGCAGGTTCATAGCGCAATGGTTCTTTATAGCGTGGGCATGCTGCATCGGTCATTTTGCCATCTTGCAATAGCGGGCAATTCAAGATTGCGAATGTTGCGCGTTCCGATTCGTGTGGCCGGCGTTCGAAAGACATCTACGTGGAGGAAGAGCGATGGAAATGCATGAAAAGTATAAGGTGCAGTGACCAGTCTCACGCTTACACAGACAGAGAGAGAGAGACGACGATTGAGAGAAAGGGGCAGGCAGTGCCACTGCTACCTACATGCATATCTGGCGTTGGTAGAACAGTGAACATCGTCGTTTATCCATTAAAAGCCACATCGGCGCAAATAATGATATATCCTAGGCATTTGAAGCCTTCTTTGAAGTTGTGTTTGATTACGTTTCACCACTCATGTTTCTATTCTTTGATATTTCGTCCACGCTCGCAGTTCTCCTCGAGTTCTCTTATGCATGCCTCGAGGGGAAACACGGTTCACGAATCATCTCACCATGCGTTTCAGGCCTACCAGCATGAACTGCAGGTCCAGGCTCAGAGTCCAGCCCATCATATGTACCGGTTGTCATACAGTGACCCCAAGTGAATGACGCGAAAATGTCGCACGGTATATAGGGGACCAGAACGGCTGCGCCCATTCTTTTGTGCAACAGAAAATCTCCCCACTTTTCGTCGCGACGCGTCTATTTAGCTTCATCCAAAAACCAACCCATCATCTTTGAGCAGCCATGCCACCACGCCCTTTGAGGCCATTCAAAAAACTTTCGATGACACGCACTAGAAATCGCGTCTATTCGGCCTTAACAGCAGGTACATCGGCCAAGCAGACCGCTAATGATGAGGGTATTCTCCAAGCCTCGTTCACGGCATTAAAAAATACTTCACTACCCAAGATTGGGGGATCTCACCAAAAGGGCGACGAAGACACACAACCAAATACACATTCTCTTCGGATAACGTCACGAAACTGCGATCGTTGATTCACCATCTAAGTACCTGATTATGGCCACAACACCGAGTTTAAAGGCACGAAATTGTAATGCTTGGTTGGGCTCCCGATTAGCTTTGCATCTACACACAGAGATACGAATAGCAACACACAGAGACACAATTCTGAAAGGGGCATTTATTTTTTGCCTACGGAGTAAAGGCTAAGAATGACTGTCTATCAAATTTACGGTTTCGTGCACTTGCATTTGAATAGCAGCATCTGCCTTTGCTGCCACCAGGCAGAATCATGGCAATGGCTCTGGGCGTGCTGAAGCAAGATAACTGCCAGTCGTTGATCGATTGAAAGCCACGTGCCAAAAAGGAGGTGATGGCAGCAGCTAAGAACTCCAAGACGCGCGCATACAGCTCGTTCTTGGCGGCAAACACATCATTCATGAACGGGGCCGACCCGAATCTCTGAATTCTCAGCTTCTCATCCGCCAGCTTCTGATAAGTTGTCATCCATCCACCGCCTTCTCCACCGTCGGCTTCTTTCCAGCCAGCTTCTCCTCCGCGGGCGCCGCCGATTCCCTTTTCCAAGTTCTTCTTCCTTATTTCTCGATCGTGAAGAGTGTCAACCACCCGCTACTTCCCTCTTTCAAGTTCTCCCTCCTTGATTCTCGATCGCGTAGGGTGTCGATTGCCCGCTACCGGTACTTCCTTCTTCTAACTTCAACTACGACGCTCTTCCTTAATTCGCGATCGCTTAGGGTGTCATTCAGTCATTGCGCGCTACTTCCCTCTTCCGTGCTCTTCTTCCTTGCTTCTTTCCCTTTCCTTTGTGGATAAACAAAACAATAGGCCAAACAGCTATGTAAGCTCATGAACTGCTGACAGCTGTTACCCAAGTTGGTCCGCGAAATCGGCCGACTTCACTTCTTCACACCCCCCTAGAGATGGCCCGAGTTCGGAGTCATTCAAAATCAAGTCCATCTTCTGCAACCAGCTGGCAGCTCCTTCGTCTTCGAATCTCGATCCATGCGTCACAGGACCCATTGTCGGAGGCATCGTCAACCGACTACCGCCTTCCACGAAATGGGCGTGGTTCCATAGATGCTCGAGCCTCGGAGGATGGGGCAGTTCCGTGAATGGAGCCTGGAGCTCCTTGCTAAATGTTGGAGGTAGATCCTTCCCAAGTCCGTGGAGGCTTCTCCCCGTGCCTTCTCTGGTTGTTTTTCTCCGGTACTTTGCGACAGTCGGACCGGTACGAAGGGGAGGTTATACTCTGTCCATCTACTGCGTAGCCTAGCTGCGTGAGACGAGACGCTCCAGACACACAACCTACGACATTGTTATCCATTTAGCCAAGGAAGGAATGTTGGCAACCTGCTCACTGGGGCCGATTCCACTTTCCACCGTCCACGACGGAGAATGAACTGCTCACAGCTGTACACACTGCACACACTGCACACACTGCACGCAGACAGCTAACAAATCCATTAGCCTTCAGTATCTGCTCAGGAGTCAGACTGCTCTTGCCATCATTGAGCCCGCCACCGATCGGTTATCTCCTCCTTCCCCTTTGAGGCTTGTCCATCGAGCCAGGCCAGGGACTTGGAAGGAAAGATTGTCGTCAATGGCACCATACAACGGGTTGACGACTACCTGGAGGGTCATTACCCAGGTGTGACGTTGGACGATGGCTCAAGTCTAAGTCACACAGTACACTTGGTCTGTTACTTAGGAAATGCGCCGGTTGAATAGGTATTCGAGCAGTTATCGGCGTGAGACACCGTAGGGGATTACTCCCGATAGATGAACTGTTTCTTGGATTAATCAGTAGGGATCTGGAGTACTTTGACTTCAGGGGAACTTGGAAGTCCTATCCTTATGTACAAGTCCATCTAGCCCTAGGTATACTGTGACTAATGGGTTATGGGACTCCTCCAAGTATCCTGATGGTCTCCTCACGACCGCCTAATGAAATGGTCCTTCCAATCCTGAGTCCTATTGTTAAACAAGAAAGAAGAACTTAGAAGGGGGAAGTAGGTGGCGGCCCGCGCGCAATCGACACCCCACGCGATCGAGAAACAAGAAGGAGGAACTGGGAAAGGGAAGTAGCGCGCAATGACTGAATGACACCCTAAGCGATCGCGAATTAAGGAAGAGCGTCGTAGTTGAAGTTGGAAGAAGGAAGTAGCGGCCAATCGACACCCTACGCGATCGAGAATCAAGGAGGAAGAACTTGAAAGAGGGAAGTAGCGGGTGGTCGAAACTCTACGTGATCGAGAAACATGGAAATGACCCCCTTAGGCTCTATTCCCGCTCCAGCTATAAAATCTCTCCGTGCGGCGCAACGCCCTTCAACTTAGTCTTCCTTTTTTCATTATTACGTCTCTCGTGAAGTACTGCATCTTCACATCACAGCAGTGACCGCTCTCCTCCGTCGCCGTCGGAGTTCCCCGCTGCCAGCGAATAACTTGTAAGTTCTCATCCGCCGCCTTCTCATCTGCCAGCTTCTCATCCGACGTCTTCTCATCAGGCGCCTCCTCGGCCGTCCTCTCTCCCGCTGCCCGCCGGCTTGTAAGTTCTCCTCTGCCGACTTCTCATCTACCGGCTTCTTCTCATCCGCCGCTTTCTCATCTGCCAGCTTCTCATCCGACGTCTTCTCACAGGCACCTTCTCATCAGGCGCCCTCTCCTCCGCAGCCCTCTCCTCCGCAGCCCTCTCCTCCGCAGCCCTCTCCTCCGCAGCCCTCTCCTCCGCGGCCCAGCTTTGTAAGTTCTCATCTGCCGGCTTCTTATCTGCCGCCGTCTAATCCGACGCCTTTTCATCAGCCGCCTTCTCCCTCGCCGACATCCCCTCCGTCGCCCCTCTCCTCCACCGTCCCTCTCCTCTACCAGTTTGTAAGTTCTCATCCGCCGCCTTCTCATCTGTCGGCTTCTAATCCGACGCCCTCTCATCAGCTGCCTTCTTCCCCCGCTATGGACCGCCGACGAGGAGACCGCTTGACCGTATCGACGGAAAGCTGGTTCACCGAGGACTCGATGCGGAGCTCGGGGAACGAAGAGATCCATGGTGTGATGGATGGTGCAGGTGACCACGACGACCATACCATACAAGACGACGCCCACAACGCAACGGAGCAGCATCATCACTCCCTTTTCCTGAGTGATGGTGTAAGATACCGCGCCTCTCATGCTGGCCGTCACCGTTTAGCGGCCACCACTCCCGTCGTGTCGCCTCGCGCTTCACCACCAACAATCGAATCACGGGTCAGTGGCAGGCTGTTTCCGACCACGGTGCACATGAGCGGTATCTTAGCCCGACAACAGTACCTCATCAAGCTATCCCGCGCTCTCATCATGTACGGCGCTCCCCCACACCAGCTAGAAGAGTACATGTCCATGTCCTCGCGAGCTCTCGAGATCGAAGGTGAGTTTTTTTATATCCCGGACTGCATGACGATCGGCTTCGCCCAGAGCACGGCCGGTCCTGCTGAGGTGGAGCTGGTTGAAGTGTTGGAAGGGATGGATCTCGGGAGGCAGCAGGACGTTTACGACATTCTCATGGACGTTGCTCACGATAGGCTTGGTGTGGAGGAAGGAGAGCGGAGACTTGATGAGGTATCCGGCGCGAGGCCCGAGTACAAGGTCTGGTTCATGATCTTGATGTACGGTCTCGCGTCGGCTTGCGTAGCCCCCTTGGGATTTGAAGGCAGACTAATCGATCTGCCAATCGCTTTCATCCTGGGGTGCAATGTGGGTCTGCTGCAGCTCGTGTTTGCCGCCAACAACGAGCAGTATGCGAACGTCTTCGATCTCTTAGCTGCTGCCATGAACTCCTTCTTGGCACGCGGCTTTGGATCGATCCATAACGGGCAGTTATTTTGCTCCAGCACACTCACCCAGAGCAGTATCTTCATGATTCTGCCTGGTTACATGTTTCTCTGCGGCTGCTTCGAGGTCCAGGGTCACAAGATTGTTGCTGGAGGCACGAGAATGGTCTACGCCATGGCCTGCATATTACGCTTGGGATTCGGCAATCACATTGGCGCAGCGTTATATGGCATGATGGTTAGGTAGCAAGCCGACGGGGGCGGCGCAGTGCAAGAACCCTCTTTCTCGGGAGTGGTCTTTCTTGTTCGTCCCCTGCTTTACCATCTGCCTCTGCACCATCCTCCGAGCCAACTGGAGGCAGATCCCAGCAATGTTGGTCATAGCCGTAGCAGGCTTCAGTGTTGTCGGCTGCACTGAAGATCTAAACAACCATTTCTCGCCCAATGCCCTGATCCCCACCATGCTCGGCGCGCTCACCGTGGCCATCCTGGCAAGCCTCTACTCACGGTGGAGCGGACGCGTCCAAAGTCTCGGGCTAGACTTTGTCAACTTCTGGAGACGCAGAGTCTCCGGAACGCGTCGTTCCCAAGCCGATGCATGGCCCTTACCCTCCTCCTCAGAACTCGAAGCCAATGTCGGACCACCTTCCAACTTTGATGACGGGCGCACGCCCCGAAGAGTCGGACACCGCCTCGCGGCGGCGACAATGCTTCCTGGTCTTCTCGTCCTGATGCCGGCCGGACTGGTAGCGGCTGGCTCTTTGCTGGCCGATTTTGATACCGCGGCCGACGCAGTCAACGGCACGATCTTCCACCCCGGGCTCCGTCTCTTTCAAGTTGCCGGTATGTTAAGTATCGGGGTGTCTTTGGGCGCCCTGATTCTAGACCCGCTGGGCAGACGACGGGGTGGACTGACAAGTTTCTGAGGGGGGGAAGAGGGAATTGGGGTTTATATTTGGTCGCTCGTGGTCCGGCGTGGTGGGCGCTACTGGTGGTTACGCGAGGCAACCTCGCTTGCTATTGCTATTTGCTGGTCTTTGCTTGTATATAGATTTTCCTCTTGTTTTCCGTGGTTTCCTCTTGTGTTTTCTTGTTTTTCTTGTTTTTCTTTTTTCTTCTTTTTTTTTCTTGGGTTCCTAAACTCGTATTGTTTTTCTGCGCTTTTTATAGATTCCCATCTTGTTTCCATCGCTTTATTTATCTATTGCTCTTGATTATTTGCGCATACAAAACAACGGGCAGCTTTCTTTGTCCGATTTGCCCGTGTCGTCATGTTTGTTACAGTGGGTGGTCCTAACGATGCGCCCCGGGTAGACTACCTATTCTCAACTTGTGATTTACGACGATTCCGTGCCCAACGAAACGAAATCGGCGCCTCCTGTTTATCGCCATCATACCGATGGATACTATTGGATTATGCTGAATGATGTTCTGATCTTGTTCTCTATGCACGATAACGGCGATCGTTCGCACTGCTACCTAGCATCGTATGTGAAGAAACTCCTGGAGCGCTAGGAAAAGTCTTTCTTGACTGGGCGCCTCAGGACACTGACCTTCATAGTTTTTCAAATTCAGGAATCTTTGTCCGCGCCTAAAGAGCGAATAGAGAGCATATTCATCTTCACGATACTGGCTTTGTGAGCCGGCACATTGTCATGTACTAAGATAATTTCACTATCGACCATGCTTAATAAGTATATCATTCAATGTGATCACAGTAAATGGCGCTTGTGACGCCGCCTCTCTTTGATCTGGGGTCCTCTGGGAGGACGACGAGAGGACCCTGATTGCCGCAGCGAATTCCAACCCAAAACATAAGGATATGCCGGGGTTTCTTTTGTTCTGGCTTGCGCATAATCGAACTCGGTTGCTTTAGAGCCTAAAATGAGCCTATTTCGCTGCTTCGAGCCCGAGTTATTGTAATCAAAAGTTCAAGGTGCAATTCTGGCCGGCCGGGTGCCACATCCACTCCTGGGTCTGTGACCTGTCCATCGCTGCGCTCAACAGTGCATTCATCTGGCCATCAAATGCGACGAAACTACGCAAGAGGCTTATAACGATGCTTGAGCGCGAATTGGAACCTTTTGTAGACACGCTCATGTCTCAAAGAACGGGCGTGTGCGGCTTGGCGATGCATGACTCTCTTTGCCTTGATGTATCGTGCGATTGCCTCCGTAGAAACATGAGGAGGGCATGTTTCTTGAACTTCTTTGGTGGTAGTGAATGGCTCATGATTCATGTTTGTCTGGAAGCGTCGCAAATCGTTTTTTTGTTAGCTTGGTCGAGGGCCCTCGTGCGTTTGGTGAGATCCCCCAATCTTGGGTAGGTCTAAGGTAGTGAACCGTTTTTTAATGCCATAAATGAGGCTTGGGAGAATTTCCTCGCCATCAGCGATCTATTTGACCGATTTGCCTGCTGTTAAGCCGAATAGACGCGATTTCTAGTGCGTGTTTGAATGGCTTCAAAGGGCGTGGTGGCATAGCCATGGCTGCTCAAAGATGATGGGTTGGTTTTTGGATGAAGCTAGATTGACGCGTCGCGACGAAAAGTGAAAATTTTCATGTTATTCTCTTGGGGCCACTGTAGCTTCCATGTAGGCTTCAATCTGAACGAAGAGGCCGGGGATGGGCTCTGGGATGGCAACAGCAGAGACTGAGGCCTAGCGATTTTTTAGCTGTCCGTATGTTCCTACATAAGTATGTACAATGTTCAGTTTGTAGGTACATACGTGTTACGGATAGCCTATAGGTAGTTAGGCTGCCAACACCCCGGCTGCCCGGCAGTTCAACTTTCAAGGAGTTGATACGGGGGCGGGGCGGCGAATCTAGCCCTGTAGGCTGTGAGGGAAGTATGTACGGACTCACGGAGTATGTAGAACCAAGAAAAAACCGTGAATAGGGAATCAAATATGTATTTACGTACATACCTGGTAGAAGGGAACTCATCAAGAACTTAGAAGAGAGAGGGGACGTCGCGTGATTCCCCCTTGCAGGTTCCTGTGACTGGGCACCGGGCTACACTTGTATGATTTTAACAAAAACAGAAAGCAATAGAAAGAAAGTCTCTAGGCGATCCTGTCGGAGACCTGGATGATTAGGCAAAACTGAAGAATTCGTGCGGCGACGCGTAGCGGAGGCGCACATTTCGTGTTTGCCTCTTTATGCTCCATGTTACCAGTTCTTTATGGGGGTGTACTGTGGAGCCTTTCGGTATTCATACCTGGTGCTTTATAAGCTCGCACTTTTTCAAAGAGAGATACTCCGTAGAGAGAGTTCTCAGTTTTATTCATGCTGGAAGGGCTGTGATCGATCCGTGGCCCGTGGGGCGCGGCATGCAACGATGGTGTGATCCATTTCGATGCCGCCATTGGGTGAGTGGGCGTGGAGATGGAAAGTCTGCCGCGCTGTTTTTGTGCGGAACATCCAGGCGGCGAAGGATGTTGTGTTTCTTTTTTTGTTCTGTGTTCTTGTCTTCCCGGCGCATTCTTTCAAGCTCCTTTATTTAGGCCACCTTGAAATCTTCGTCTCGTGTGCTCTGTGCTCATCCAGCCGTCGTCGTTGACAGCTTATCCCCATGGCCACGTGAGAGAACACTTTCTCAAGATCCCACCTCTCGTTGATAACCAGAAGTGGCAACTTGCAAGGAATCGAGCGGAAACTGCTAGGATGAGACGGCGAGGTGGCCGGGCAGGGGTTCCATGTACTTCTCGTGGCGGAAGGAGCTCAATGCTGGGATACACCGACCAGAGAGGGCTTGTGTGCAAACCGCATGTGCCATGACCTTGCCTCGCCCAGTTTTACCAGTTAGATGGAAACGATGACTGATGAGGATAAAGTTGGTGATGTTCTACGCTAATCATGACGTCGGATATCGCCTGGTAGAACGTGCTCTGTGTCGAACACTGCAGTAATAAAGGCTGACTGTGTTCTCGGGCCATGACGCCCAGAACCCGGCCCCGGATATACCACATGGATATTACGCCCCGCGATGAACTTTGAAGGCCTCGTATGTATCAACAACAGGCCTGGCATGCAGAAGTTTGTCTTCAGAACAGAAAGTACGACTCCCTCAGTGGGGTCGCCTGATGTTGACGGTTGGACACTCTTCGTGATGATCCAACTTTGAGCAGGCTGTGCCGGCGGCCGGCCCGAAGAGCTTGGCCCTCGCCAACCGCACCTATCTGAACGATGAAGCCAGCATCCTTGACGTATGGCCTGTGAGCGGCCAAAGTATCTACTTGAAAACGAACGCGGCGGGGTCAGCTCATTTTGATAAATTTAGGGAGTTAAGTGGTGGCAGTATTGAGGAGCATTCAAGCTGTTTCTAGGGCGTTTAGTCCATCATGAGCAACAAACTCGAATACGTATGTTTGCGCCACGCAGGACCAAAGATACCTAGGGTCCAGGGAGAAGGGCTGGGGCTCTGAGATTGGTTTTTTGGGAGATAGGTAGGTAGGTATAGCCACTTGAAGGTAGATATCTAGGTACCTCGGAATCCGGATATGTAGAAGATACCTGGTTAGGTAGATCATACACGATACGATCATGACTGGGGCTGGAGTCCTAAATCGCTCCAATCGGGTGCATGCCAGCCGAGATGCTGGCACGGGGTCGGCTTCTATTCCTGGATAAGTCTACAAATCGAGATGCCGGAAAAGCTACCGTAACGCAGCATTCCACTTCGGGGGATCATGCTACTGACGCTACCCCTGATCCATACCTGTGAAGTCCGTTGCTTCACACCAGACTGCGTGCTCAAGAAAGTAATAGCATGCAGCACACAAGGCACCGAGACTCGAGAGTCCCATCAGCGAATTTCCTGCCGTCATCTGCTGCTGTATGTGCCCAGGTCCAGGTATGCATACAGTCTGCGAACTCATGGAATATCCTGCACCTGTCCAATCTGGGCGTTAAGCCGATCCAAAGGGGTTGGGATACCGGGAGGCGGGATTTGGCTTGACTGTTGTTGACTTGGCTTCGTTGGAAGACGTGGTGGGTGACTCGTGAGTCGTGACTCGTGACTCGTGACTCGTGAGGAAGAGAGGAAGAGAGGACAGTGTTTGCACAGTGATAGGCACAGTATAGCGCTGACAGTGGACAGTGGACACTGGTCAGTGCTTGGGACGAGGTCACGAGATGAGCCCCCTCATCAGAGATCCTCAACCTCACGGTTCACCTCATTACGCGTAGTTGATGACCAAAGCATCTCGTGGTTTCATCCTCTCTGCCTCTCGCACGAGAACTTTCGTACGAAACTTCGGGAATGAGACAGCCCAACGGGGCGTCGAAGGACCGCGAGGTCTTCGGAGACTCCCGAACTCCTCAACATGCTTAACTCGTTCACCTAATTCAAGAATGACCGAATCCTGCATCTCGGCTGGTTAAGCCTTCGAACATGAACGACAGTTCCCCGCGCAGTATCCACCATCGAAGTATCAGCGAGCCAGGCTCTCCAGTCTTTGTCAACCACTTCGTGCTGGCTATGTCGGCCGAGAATGTGATGGCTTGCCTTGCCTCTCGGGGGATGTTGACTTGATCCTCGATCCCGCGCCCGCTTCGCCAACATCCTGCACGGATCCTTCGCAGCTTCGTCACGCTGCCTCACAACAGAACGGCATTCCAGGGGGCGATCCCACCGCATGCGGCTTCATCATGTCCTCAGTCTTGGATCAGTGCTCACTCTGACAAAGGCCGGTGCTGGCCAGCTTCCGAGACCTAACTTCTGGGAAAGTTGCGACTGAACTGAATGGATGACGTGTGACTATCGTGGGACGTTGAATTTGAAGTGTACGAAAAACAAAACCGAGTTTTTGAGGTCACCGCTGATTTCGTATGACACCGCGAGCTCGGAAGCCTCTCGTGGGAAACAAGACCTGCAAAGGCATAGGTAGACAGTCCCGTGCTCACATCGGTCCGCTGCATACTGTAAAGAACGATCTGCTGAGATGCCGAGTCTCCGGCTGTTTTAACGGGCGGCGCTGTTCCCCGTACAGACACACGGCCGAATGCCGGTTCGCAAAACGTCGGCAAAGACGGCCGTCTCCAGCTCAGACACCGAATGCTTTGCGAAGTTGTCTGCCATAAAGGGAAATACATCGGAAACGATCGGCATCGGATTTTTTGCACCAGCCAATGATGCAAGCCCAACTTGCATAGACGTCTGGCTTGGCTCCTGGCGTCGGAAGCTTTCCCATGCACATCGGACAATTTGACCGCGTAGTTTGCGTGCCAGTAGGGGTGACCGAACCGCAGCGCAAGGATTTGTGTCCGGCTTCTGACGGAGACGGGTACAGAACGATCTACAACATACATGCCAGTCAGGCGTCCGATGGGAACGGAGAGTCTCTGGTACTTCCCTTGACATCAAGCTGGGGGGACCTTGAGCCTCTCGCCGCTCGCCGCTCGCCGCATCTCTTGGCCGTCGTTTGCGCGCATTGCATAGAATTGCGACGGGTGTGGCCACGTTGGTCAACCGGCTTTGCGTTACAACTATCTCAGGCGCGTTTCAAGCCATATAGGTTACAGCAGATCGTCTCATGTACGTGGTCGGCGAAGGTGAAAGACGCAACAACTCATACTATATTAATGCCCCGTTGCCCCTACGATAAATTCTTGGTGTTTCTCTTTGCTACTTGTAGCCGCCTACTCGACATTTGATTCAAAGCCAAACACGCTTTGATGATGAAGTCGTGTTTGTTCTTGGGGCTGGCCCTCATGTCTTTCCCGGTCGTCCGTGCAAATAACGAGACATCCCTCGCTGCCATAGCCAGCTTGCCCCAGTGTGCGGTATGTCGCCTCCTCGCCGCCCCCCCAAATACGATGTTTTGCAAACCAACACGTCTGATCTCTAGATAAGTTGTCTGCTACCGATCGCCTCGTCTTCACCATGCGCCGCCACCGACGTGGCGTGTATGTGCAGCAACCCGAAGCTCCAGCGTGAGGTAGCCACGTGCGTGTCCAAGACGTGTACTAACAAAGAAGCGTTGAGTGAGTCTTGACGGAGCATCTATTTTACTTCGACGAGCAAAAAAGAAGATGATGTTGACACAATCGGCCCAAAGATACCAAGAGCATCACATCCACGAGCTGCGGCCTCCCGATCAGAGACAAAAGCCGAACCTATGTCACCATATCCAATACCTTCGGAGCTCTCTCTGCCATCCTAGTTCTACAACGCTTTACGTATAAGATTTGGGCAGGCCTCGATCTCGGTCTCGACGACTGGTTTACACTGGTGACGCTAATTAGCGGCGTCCCGAGCACCGTAATGAACGCTAAGGCTTTAGTGACGAACGGAATAGGTCGCGATATCTGGACCCTGACGCCCAGCCAAATCACCAACTTCGCCAGATATTTTTTTGTCATGGAGCTCTTGTACTTCTTTCAAGTGGCCGCCCTGAAGCTGGCACTGTTATTCTTCTACATGCGCATTTTCCCAGCCGTCACCGTGCAGCGGCTACTCTGGGGGACCGTGGCCTTTACCGCCCTGTATGGTGTCGTGTTTGTGTTCGCAGGCTCGATGCAGTGTCGTCCTGTGCGGTACTTTTGGACGAAATGGGACGGTGAGCACTCGGGCTCGTGCATCAACGTGAATGGCCTCGCGTGGTCGAACGCCATTATTAGCATCGTCCTTGATTGCTGGATGCTGGCTATCCCTCTGTGGCAACTCGCGAGCCTGCATTTGAGCTTGAAGCGCAAGATCTGCGTCGGCCTCATGTTTTTCGTCGGCACCTTGTACGTTCCTTTCTTTACACTTATTCTCCTATGTGTCTTATGAAGCCAACGCTGATATGTATTTTCCGCCGCCCAGCATTACTGTCGTCAGCATCCTCCGTCTCAGATCGCTCGTCAAGTTCGGAACCGATGCCATGAACCCGACCTGGGAGTTCTTTGGCGTTGGCCTCTGGTCAACTATTGAGATTAATGTCGGAATCATCTGCACCTGTATGCCCACCGTGCGGCTCTTGCTTGTCCGATTGTTCCCGCGTTGGCTGGGGACGACGCAGCCCTATCACGTCAAGTGCTCGAGTATGAACAACGCGAACTACAGAACTCCTTCTCCGACATGGAGGGCGGGCAGCCGTGCTCGCGGCGTTGTTGACGATGAGAATCCATTCTCGAAGCGTCATGGTGTTGAGCACAGCGATGGGAACGAGGCTGAGCGGGGGCACGTTCAAGTGCCTGAAATGAAGCAGGCGAGATTAAAACCGTCGAAGGCTGTTGAGCCTTTCACTGACATTGGAAGATAAGCCTCAAAGATGTTTTGGGTCATGTGTTTTGGGACATTCAACCAGCGGGCGTTTTTGCGTCTTGTCCTTCTAGGAGTGTTCGGGTCCGGGAGACCAGGGAAAGAAAAGGTCATCCACCAAGGGGCCTCCAGGGCCAATAATTCCCCATGGGATCCCCTCTTCACGACTCTCCCCTGGTCCACCACCAGGATAAGATCCGCGCCCATCACCGTCGACAGCCTATGCGCAATCATGAAGACGGTACGACCGGCGCTCTGTGCCCCAATGGCCTGCTTGATCAGGCTCTCCGTCTCCGAGTCCACGGCGTTCGTGGCCTCATCCAGAACCACAATCTTGGGCCACCGGAGAATGACCCGCTCAATGGCCTGGCGCTGCATCTCGCCGCCGCTGAGACGCACCCCGCGGTCTCCCAGCTTGGTTCGGTATCCCTGGCCCCTGGGGAAACTTCATAATCTGGTGGTGGATCCGGGCGGCTTTGCAGGCCTCGACGGGCTTTGCTTCTGAGGCGCTCGGCCGCGCGTAGAGTAGGTTTTGCATGAGAGTCTGATCGAACGCGGATGGATCCTGCGGGACGGCACCGAGAGTATCGC
Source organism: Claviceps arundinis (assembly GCA_018360175.1). Lineage (NCBI taxonomy): Eukaryota > Fungi > Ascomycota > Sordariomycetes > Hypocreales > Clavicipitaceae > Claviceps > Claviceps arundinis. Next base: position 153,102 of record SRPS01000018.1, read on the forward strand.
GGAGGCTAGTCAGAGTCACGTCGCGAATGTCCTGGCCGTCAATGGAGATGGACCCTGCGGCGGTTACGTCGCAGAATCTGCACAGAAGCTTCGGTGTGATGGACTTGCCTCCTCCCGTCTCGCCGACGAGTGCGACGCGTTCACCTGGCCGGGCCGCGAAGGAGACGTCTTGGAGGATAGGTATGGCTAGGTTGTAGGCGAAGGAGAGGTTTTTGAACTCGACTTGTCCGCCGTGGATCTCAATGTCACGCACGCATGGTTTATCTTGGACAGATGGCTTTTTTTGCATCGGCTGGTATGGCCACTCTGCGTCGATGACGTGTGTCGTGGCTGCGCGTATGTTATACGTCATCATGCTCATCGGATAGTTCATGGTTGTCCAATACAAGAGGACAAATATTGTGCCGTTGGAACTTGGCGACTATCTTGGCCACGAAGGCCATGTCGGTGACCTGGCCAATCTTCATGACGGAAGACTCGGCCACGCTGATTGTATGGCATGAACGCTCGCCGTTATCGTGCAATGAAATCAAGATCATAATATCATCGAGAATAATCGAACGATATTCCTCGGTCTGATGACTATGAAAGCACCATTTCGTTTCGTTGGGCACCGAATCGTCGTAAATCATAAGTTAAAGCTTGGGACTTTGACACCGAGAACTAGTCTGCCCGCCGGAGAATAGGCCGACTATGTCCATACATAGGCGCTCTATGCTACCTTTGACCAAATTGAACAGCTATATCTAATAGGCGGCCGCCGGCGGGCTTTTTGTGCTACCTACAACAAACGGACGATGTCTCAGATGTGAGGCTGCTAGCCTGATAGGTACCTATCTCCAACAGATAACAAGACTGACAAGACCACGACTAACACAGACACGTTTGGGAAAGTCAACGGTACAGCATTCAGTCTCCCGTTTAGTGTCATCCAAGGTGCTATTGGCTTAAGTGTTGGGCAGCGGACTGGTTATGAGCGCTCTGATTGTATACCCGTAACCCACTTGGCACAACGGGGTGGACTGTTTAGTTTCTGAGGCGGAGTGCGGGAAAGCAAAGACAAGCTACAAGTTTTCGTATTTACAGCGGAAGTTTTTCTACTCCTGGGTTCGGCTTGGATTAGAAAGGGAACTAGTTACTGGGATTCGGAAGGCATCGTTCGTTTGACTGGGTACAGCAGGCATAGCACATAATTAACACTTAGACACACAATCCTGATTGTTTCTATTGATTCTTTACACATACAAAACAAGAGGCAGCTTTCTTTGTTCATCTGCCCGTGTCGTCATGTTTGTTACGGTAGGTGGTCCTAACGATGCGCCCTGGGCAATGGCTTCTATTGACATTCCTCGAGATAGACTAAGATAGTATAATAGTTTTTGACTCTTTCTAGATAGATATACAGAGCGATCAACTCAAGATCCTCGACAACTTGTCCGACACTGCGTTGGGAGCTGAGGTCGTCGTATATTCGTGTGCCATAATTGATATTAATCTGATCATTCTGAAATTCTGAATTTTTGATGGTCTCGGAAGTTCGGAACAGGTGTCAGCCTGTCAGGGGTTCCTTGTTGGGAACTACCTCCTACTCTGTTATTGCGGGACGATGGAGCTGTGATGCTGACATTGCTGAGTGCCAGTGACTCAGTGAGTGGCCCAATACTGGACATTACTAATTGGATATGGCTGGCGGTATTGATAGGATGTCAATGTCAAATGATCATGCTGTTTTCGTGGCTTTGGCCGGCAATGGGCATTGTCTCTGGTATGGTGCCAGATGCCTTCACTTTCGCATTTTTCATTGCTTAGGTGTCTGGGAATAAACAAGGGCTACCTGTGTTTGGGCTTGGGCAAAACAATGTGCTCCTTGTGAGATGTATGATGTATCATGTGGTGAGGGTGTATCCTAAGATCCATCATCCTTGCCACTCCGTAAATTATGATTCATGAATATGAGTTTTCACTTGAGAAGCTAGCTGCTAAACGCGTTACGCAAGTGAAAACTAACTAGGTAGGCCTTTTTGTTTTTACAGAAATCAGTCTATCAGAAGACTTTAGAAGTTTAGTCTTTTTGTTTTTACAGAAATCAGAAGAGTGGCGGAATTCGGAAATAAGGTTTAGAACAAGAAGCCTCCGGACGTCCCCTTTGATCCGGTTCTGAACTTCTGAGGCGGTGGCGTGAATCTACTGCGGCCTTAGTCTGCCTAGCTTGAAAGTAAACGTGTAAGAGGCCACGATGCATGTTGTCGAGAAAATTCAGACGAGCCACCGTAAGGATCATGCCCAACTTTTCCATACAAGGGTGAGAACCCTGAGCTATCATCTATGTACTGGAGTCTGGACTGCTTGCTGCCTTTGCAAGTTTACTTTCAGTTTCAAGTCATCAGGTTCACTCAGCAATCATATCATCAATTGAGCGAATCAATACACACACAAACGCCACTCTACTACGCACATCATCATCAACTCCTGGGACCTGCTTTAGTTGATCGTTGACAATGAAGTCCAACACACTCTCCAAGATCATCATCATGTGCTTCCTTTCACTTGTGGTACGCATCGTCGCATTCCAGTGCCACGCAAGGCACTCTCTCCAAGTCTAAGGCTCTAAGCTCCTTTTCTCCCCCGGAAACTGAACACTGTACATGCTACATACGGACAGCTAACAAATCGCTAGGCCTCAGTCTCTGCTGTTGCCATTCCAGAGCTCATCCCCGGCCTCTTCGTTCCCTCTTGGAACGTGGCCATTGAACCAGGCCAGGAAGACAAGATTGTGGTCAATGGCACCGTACAGCAGGTTGACGCCTACATGGAGGATAATTATCCGGGCTGGTCCGCCAGATGGGCCAACTTCACTTCCAAGTCGGCTCCTTCCAAGCGAGCCACTGCGGCCCACCCACCGAGACCGGACTCCAACATGATGAAAGTGAAGTCTGTCATGTGTAACCACCCTCTCCCCGGATGCCTCACGGGGGCCATTTCTGGAGGCATCGACTACCTCCGTAAAATTAGAAAGGGCCGCCATCCACGAAACGGGCCTGGTCCCAGAAATTGTGGTAAGGTTAGCTGCTCGGACGATGCGGCTATCTTCTGGTGCAATGATGTAAGTGGTCTCTCTTGTGAAGTTGTTCTTCTCTCCCCCTTTGCTTGAGTTCCGCTCGAACAGGCGTTGTACTTTGAATTTGAGGCTGACAACTATGTCGTACAGACCGATCAACCCAAGATCCTCGACAGCTTCTCCGACATTGCGTTGGGGGCTGAGGTCGTCGTATATTTGTGTGGCACAGATGGTTACGACGTGATGGTCTCGGGACAAGCGTTCCTTTTTGGGGACTACTCTGTCATTGTGGGTCGAGAGAACTGTGATGATTAGTGGCCCAGTACGGCCCAAGCCCCAGTACAGTATACCTGGTACTACGGAGTACCTCCTAGGTAGTGGTCATTAGATAGGATATCATGCTGTTTTCGTAGCTTTGGCCGCATATCCTGATTTCTCTCTGGTATGGCGTCTTTAGTATTACCTAATTACATGGAATCTGGATTGCTCGGGAGTTGGAAAGAAAACAAGAGCTCCTTGCATTTATTTGTCTTGGACATGGAAGAATATGCTCTCTATTCGCTCTTTAGGCATGGACAAAGATTGCTGAAATAATGAAATTTGAATGGGATGAAGCCGAAGGTCAGACCGTCAGGGTCGTACGGCGTCCAGTGAAGAAAGAATATCCCTAGCCCTTCGAGGAGTTTATTCACGCACAATGTGAGGTAGCAGTGCGAACGCTCGCCGTTATCGTGCACGAACATCAAAATCATGACATCGTTCAGCCTAATCGGAAAGTATCCCTCGGTATGAACCATTATGACTATAGGCGCTGATTTCTTTTCGTTGGGCACCAAATCGTCGTAAATTCGCAAGTTGAGAAGTACTCTACCCGAGTCGCCTCGTTAGGACCACCCACTGTAACACACATGACGACACGGATAAATCGAACAAAGAAAGCTGCCTCTTGTTTTGTATGCGTAAAGAATCGAGCGCGATAAAGCGATCAAAAACAGGACGGGGAGTCGACATACACAGACGTTCGAGAATCAAGAGCAATAAAGCGAAGAAAAACGGTAGCAAGAAAGCCAAGAAAAACAATAGGAAAAAGCCAAAAAAAAAACAATAGGAAACCAAGAAAAACAATAGGAGAATCTATATACAAGCAAAAACCAGCATAAAAACCAGCAAATAGCAATAGCAAGCGAGGTTGCCTCGCGTAATCAGTAGCGCCCACCACGCCGGACCACGAGCGACCAAGAATAACCCCAATTTTCCTCTCCCCACCCCCTTCAGAAACTTGTCAGTCCACTCCGTCGTTTGCCCAGCGGGTATAGAATCAGGGCGCCTATAGACAGCCCGATAGTTAACCCAAAAGCAACTTGGAGGAGACTGAGCCCCAGATAGAAGGTCGTGGCGTTGACTGCGCCAGCCGTGACATGAATGCCAGCCAGCAACGAGCCAGTCGCTACCAGTCCGGCCGGCACAAGGACGAGAAGCCCAGGAAGCGACGTCGCAGCCGCGAGGCTGTGTCTGACTTTTCGAGGCGGGCGCCCAGGCGGTGGTACAGCATTGGCTTCGGGGTCTGAGGGGGAGGGTAAGGGCCATGCATCGGCTTGGGGACGACGCAAGAGCCTTGGTTGGACTCTGCATCTCCAAAAGTCGACAAAGTCTGGCCAGAGACTTTGGACGCGTTCGCTCAACCGTGAGTAGAGGCTTGCCAGGATGGCCACGGTGAGCGCGCCGAGCATGGTGGGGATCTGGGCATTGGGCGAGAAATGGTTAGTAAGGTATTCAGTGCTGTAGCTGACAGCACAGAAGCCTGCCATGGCCGTGGCTAACATTGCCGGGATCTGCCTCCATTTGGCTTGGAGGTTGATGCAGAGGCAGATGGTAAAGCCGGGAACGAACAAGAAGCACCACTCCCGAGCAAGGGGGTTATTGCAGTGCGCCTCGCTCGTCGCGTTGCTGTCCATCATGCCGTATAACGCTGCACCAAGCGGAATACCGCATCCCAGGCGCAATATGTAGCCCATGGCGTGGACCATTCTCGTGCTTCCAGCAACAATCTTGTCGCCCTGGAGCTCGAGGGAGCCGCAGAGGACCACGTACCCAGGCAGACACATGACAATGCTGCTCTGGGCGAGTGTGCTGAAGCAAAATAACTGCCCGTCATTGATCGATCCAAAGCCGCGTGCCAAAAAGGAGGTGACCACAGCAGCGAAGAAATCGAAGACGTACGCATGCCCGTACTTGGCGGCAAAGACGAGCTGCATCAGACCCACAATGCACCCCAGGATGAAGGCGATTGGCAAATCGATAAATCGCCCTTCAAATCCAAAGGGGGCTACGCAAGCCGACGCGAGTCCGTAGATCAAGATCCGGAACCAGACCTTGAACTTGGGACTCTTGCCGAGTACCTCATCAAGCCTCCGTGCTGCTTCCTTCACACCAAGCCTATCGTGAGCAACGTCCATGCTAATGTCGTGAACGTCCTGCAGCCTCCCGAGATCGATCCCTTCCAACACTCGAACCAGCTTCACCTGAGCAGCATCGGCCGTGCTCTCGTCGAAGCTGATTGTCATGCAGTTGGGGATGTAGCTAAACTCACCTTCAATCTCAAGAGCTCGCAAGGACATGGACATATACTCTTCCAGCCGGTGTGTCGGAGCGCCGTAAATGATGATAGCGCGGGATAGCTTGACGAGATACTTTCGTCGGGCAGAGATACTGCTCATGTGCACCGTGGAAGGAACCACAACCAACCCACCACTGACCCGTGATTCGGAGGCTGGAGGTGAAGCGCGAGGCGACACGACGGGAGTGGATGGCATTGGCGGCGATGAAGGGTGAGGGCGACTATGAGAGGCACGGTATCTTACACCATCACTCTCGAAACGAGAATGATGCTGCTGCTCCGATGCGATGTGGGCGTCTTGTGTGACGTGGTCGTCGTGGTCACTTGCATCGTCCATCACACGATGGACATCTTCGTCCTCCGAGTTCCGCCTCGAGTCATCGGCGGACCAGGCGGATAAGGCCAAACTGTCGACTCGTCGGTGGTCCATGGCGGGAGGAGAAAGCAGCTGATGAGAAGTCGCCGGATTAGGAACCGGCAGATGAGAACGCGGCGGATAAGAACTTACAAGTTGATGGGGGAGACGGCGGTGGGGGAGACGGCGGCCGGGGACAGGGCTGTCGAGGACTCGAGGAGAAGGCAGCTGATGGGAAGGCGTTGGATTAGGAACCGGCAGACGAGAACGCGGCGAACAAGAACTTACAGGGGAGACGGCGGCCGGGGACAGGGCTGTCAAGGACTCGAGGAGAAGGCCGCTAATGAGAAGGCGTTGGATTAGGAACCGGCAGATGAGAAGGCGGCGGACAAGAACTTACAAGTTGATGGGGAGACGGCGGCCGGGGACAGGGCTGTCGAGGACTCGAGGAGAAGGCGTTGGATTATGAACCGGCAGATGAGAACGCGGCGGACAAGAACTTACAAGTTGATGGGGGAGACGGCGGTGAGGGAGACGACGGCTGAGGACAGGGCTGTCAAGGACTCGAGGAGAAGGCGGCTGTTGAGAAGGCATTGGATTAGGAACCGGCAGATGAGAACGCGGCGGACAAGAACTTACAAGTTGATTGGGGACTCGGGAGACGGCAATGTGGTGAACTTCATGAAAGATGAAGAATGAAAAAAAGAAGATTAAAAGTTGAAGGGCGTTGCGTCGCACGGAGAGATTTTATAGCTGGCGCGGGAATAGAGTCCAAGGGGGTCATTTCTTGTTTCTCGATCGCGTAGGGTGTCGATTGCCCGCTACTTCTCTTTGCAAGTTCTTCCTTGATTCTCGATCGCGTAGGGACGGTAGGGTGTCGATTGCCCGGTACTTCCCTCTTTGAAGCTGTCCTTCCTTGTTTCTTTTCCTTTCCTTTGCGGATTAACAAAACAATAGGTCAAGCAGCTATGTAAGCTCATGAACTGCCGACAGCTGTCATCCAAGTTGGCCCGCCGAATTCGCCGACTTCACTCCTTCGCACCCCTCTGGAGATCGCCCGAGTCGTTCAACATCAAGTCCATCATCTGCAACCAGCTAGCTGGCAGCCTCTCCATCGTTGATTGATGCCTCACAGGGCCCATTGTCGGAGGTATCGTAGATCGACTTACCTCCGAAGTATCATTGATCAGGAAGGGACCTTCCACGAGATGGGCCTGGTCCTGTAGATGCTTGGAGGCCGGGGCTGTTCCGTGAATGGAGCCTGGAGGTCCTTGCTAAATGTTGGAAGTAGATGTAGACCCTTCCCGAGTCCGAAGAGGCTTACCCCCTGTGCCTTCTCCGATTGCTTTCCTCCGGAACTTTGGGACAGTCCTACTGGTATGAGAGGGGGGATTTATAACTTTATATCTTTATGGTTTATACTATGTACATCTACTGCGTTAGGTAGGTAGCTGCGAGAGTAAAGACGCTCCAGACGGATAACCTACGACATTGTTATCCATGGAGCGAAGGAGGAAATGTTGTCTTGATCCATTTCCGACGGAAGATGAACCGCCGACCGGCGACAGCTGTACACATTACAAACAGACGGCTAACAAATCCATTAACCTTGGCCCTTCACTGACAAATCACTGTTCAGTATCTGCTCAGACTGCTCAGGATGGCAAGAGTCTTGCCATCCTTGAGCCCACACCACGGATCGGTGATCTCTTCGGTCCCTCTTGAGCAATGCCAGGAACTTGGAACTTGGAAGGCAAGATCGTCGACGGTCGTTAATGGCACCCTACAACAGCCTACAGGTTGACGCCTACATGGAAGGGTCATTACCCAGGTGTAACGATGGCCGCCTCAAGTCTAATTCACACAGCACATTTGGTCTGTTACAGGAAGTGGCTTGTGAGTCGATTGAATAGGTGTTCGGGCATTATCGGCGTACGACACGTTAGGAGATTACTCCCGAGTCCCAATAGATGAACTGTTTTTTTAGTTGATTAGTAGATATCTGGAATATGTCGCTTGAATTTGGGGCAAGTCCTATCCTTATGTACAAGTCCATCTTTCTACTGTGACCACTGGGTCATGGGACTTCCAACTCATCCAGATTCCAAGTACCCTGTTCATTGATGGTCTCCTCATGAGTCATGACCGCGTGATCATATTGTACATCTGATCCTATTGTTTACCTGATCATGTTGACCACATGATGAAGATGATCATTCGCTTAACTGTAGCGTTATCACTGATCAATCGTGACGTAGCATTTGTCACACCAGGCTGGTCCGATAAAATTGGCCAACTTGACTTCTTTGCACCCCCCCTGGTCCCTGGATCTTGCCCGAGTCATCCGAGAATCGAAACAGTCCATCATCTGCAGCCAGCTGGTAGCCTCTCGAGTCTCCATGCCATCGATGCACATCTAGGTACCCCGTGGACCGTAGGTACCTAGCTGCGAGACGCTCCAGACGGACGGAGAAGTTGGAACCTACGACACTGTTATCCATGGAGCCAAGGCAAAAATGTTAGCACTTCCTCAGTTTGACGCCTTTGATCCCTTTCTACTTTCCACACAAGGCACTCTCCTTAGTCTCTCTCTTCCTGCCTCGGAAAATGAACCGCTGACAGCTGTGAGCAGTGAGTGAGCACTGATCAGCGACTTTACCTCAGGCTTCAGCTGCCGGGCGATTCAATTTCATCCCTCCCTACCTTAACAGGCTGCTGGGAAGTGGGAACACACGTGGCTTCGCCGCCGCTTCGGTTCGATGGGCTGCAAACTGCGACGCTGCGTCGACTCCTGAGTCCTAACGTTGCAGCGGGTGCTATTATACCGTTTTCGGGTGTCGGAGGACGGCGAGGGAGCGAAATCCCAAGAGACGGAGCCTCATGTAGACTCGATGAGGCCATCTTGATATAATCTCTTAGCGTTAGGGTCTCAACATGCTGCTGCTCAGTGCTACCGCCTCCGCGTGCGCCGTGTGCTTCCATCCAGTGGCATCACCCGCCGCTCGATTTCGTCCGACGACGTCAGGCATAAACTTATAAAGATTCATCAGCAATCGATTTATGCTCATCTTTAATTCAACTCTGTATGTGCGACAAAGTACATGATCGAAATAATAAATCCTTTCTCAAAACATACCAAAAACAGACATGATTCATTGCTTCAGCGCTTATGAATATGTCGTCGGCTGCGTCCAATGCGGCAACCAAATGTGCGCTTTTTCTCTCTTTGATCTCACTTTGTCGATTTTTTCCAGCCAAAGAAGACTGCATATTTGATGTGAGTAGATGTAACTATACTCTGTGGTGAGAGAGTCGAGGCAATGCTTGGCACTTGCAGCTTGAGCGGCGAGCCTGACCCTGACCGTAGTAGGTACCTGAGCTGAAGCGCGTCGACGGCGTCGTCAGCGCAGTATCAAGCACAATTATAACAAATACATACCTAAATCCACTCGCTGGTTGATCATTCCCAATTAGGTGGCGCCTTTCTTTCCTCGCCTCCCCCAATCTCTCTTTCACCTTCATGTTTTTTCTTTTTTTTTTCTTTGTCATTGCAAGTACGGAGTACATAGGTACCTACATAGGTATGTATGTATGTATGTACATATTCTGATCGGCAGATATTCAAGAAATGACGTAAGTGGCGCCTCACAATGCCGATTCCCGAGCCAATGCCGCCGGGCGTCCTCAGCCCGGACTTTGACAAGCAAACCCCTTTCGGAGTCGCCACAGCCGGGAGCAGAGACATATCAACGCCTCCCCTCCCGCCATACGCATTGTCGGCTGACTTCTTCTCAATCGGAGAACGCCTTTCGCAGTCTCGGCCTAGTGACAGCGACTCGACGGGACAATCGATATGTCTTGTCAATTGCATTGATTGCCGGCCCACCTCAGCATCACCCAAATCCTACCTGTCCGCCACTCATCCTCCGGCTCCCACATTTCAGCCTTTCGGCCGACTGACGCGTCGACACTTCGACCCTCCGGCATAGTCGCGACTCGCCATGGCGCTTCCCCATCGGACGTGGAACTTCAACATCGATCGCTATCTCAATCCTTTCGTGCCGTCCCCGCCATGGAAGTTCGTGCCATACCCGCTAGCATGGTTTCTGGGGTATCGTAAGACGAAGCCCCACGAGACGGGCAACCTGATGCCCATCTTCTGGGCATTCATTGGTGTCTTTGCCGCTATTCTTCTGATCGAGGGCGTTTCCAAGCATATCCACTCGTTTACGTCCCATGGCGCGCCTATGATTGTGGGCAGTTTTGTAAGTGCGGAAGCTCGCCTATTCACCTTTCCCCGCTAGCAGGGGTTGAGACCGTGAGATGCCCCAAGTACATCCCATCATCCATCATAGCCCCCTTCGTAGTAGGTCTGCAATATGAAGGAAGAGGAAGTCAAGATGCAAGCACTAACTGAAGATTATGGGAAAACATAGGGCGCAGCAGCAGTCTTGGAGTTCTACTCCATCGAAGCACCACTAGCGCAGCCGCGAAACGCCATATGCGGCCAGGTCATCTCCGCATTTACAGGCATAGCCATGGCCAAGCTCTTTCAGCTCAGTGACCGATTCACAGATATTCAATGGGTTGGCGGCGCACTCGCATGTGCTTCTGCCACGGCCCTCATGGCGCTGACCAAGACAGTTCATCCTCCAGCCGGGGCGACAGCCTTGCTGGCTGTGGTTGATGCCAACTTGGTGAAGATTGGATGGTTCCTACTGCCCGTCGTGCTATTGGGTTGCGCGCTGATGCTGGTCGTGGCGCTGCTGGTGAACAATATTGAGCGACGGTTCCCAATTTACTGGTGGACGCCTGAAGAGTGCAGACGGTCGTTTCCGATTCTGAGGAGACGGTCATCGGATGAGTTGCGGAAGACGGCGAGTATGTTGGATGAAGAAAAGGGTGGGAGTGGCCCGGGCCTGCATACTGCGGGAGCGGAATTGGATGCGACGAGTCAGTCTCGTTCTCCCTCGCATGAGGGGGTTGGTGGCTCATCAGACGAGGCTACCGTCGGGGCGGACCGCACCACGAATTTCACACGATCACATCTGCACTTGGGCGAGATTGTGATCCGGAGAGGAGAGATCATCGTCCCGCAGCACATGTTCCTAACGCAAGAGGAGGAACAACTTTTAGAGACGATGAGCTACCGGTTATGAGTGATGAATAATGAGAAGGAAATGCCGTAATATAAGGAAAGGACCAAAATCATAACCGCCCTCACTGTAAACACACGGTTTGGGGGCTCGAGGGTAGAGAACGACCCCATGAGCGATCTCATGTACTTTTACTTGTACTTCCAACGCCTCCAACCATGCCATGAGCATCGTTGTCAAGGACAAATACAATCATCTTCACAGCCAATTAATGGACTAGTCTTGGCGCACTGCTGCCCAAGAGAAGTTTGCGCTGTTCACGCTATCGTACGGGAACAGGGGGCCCATCGACTCGAATCTCGATTCTCGGCAGATGGACAATCCCGGCGGGTAAAACGAGTTTCTGGTATGCACTTGGAGGTTCTTCAGAAGTTTTTCTTATCGAGGCCTGATCATGAGAGCCCTACACATGGAACTTTAGAAAGTGGTATGTATATAAGTCATCGTCACTGAAGCAACCGTACCCATCTGAAAGCTTGATTGAGTTGTGGCCGAATATGAGAGAAGACAAGATCAGCAAGGAATTGAGAGAGGGACCCGTCAGTTTGGCTCAATTGATGTAGGCAAGGCATTATGGTCTTAGGCATGCCTCGTTAATTTCCACTCGTTGCCATCATCTTTCTCCTTCTCTCCCACTATTGCTCGTCCTGTTTCCTTTCCCATTCTTCCCTCCCAATTTCCTTCAATTCGTTCTTTGGCCTCATCTTCTAAACCATGTTTTCACTTTCCGCTGTTCCCTTGCCCCCCTTGGTCTAGTTCCGGGTCGCCCTCTACCAGAATCGCACCCCCCAACGGCCTTTCCACACGTAATACCCTGCGCAGCCCAACGACGCGACCGTAAACGCCTCACAGAAGCGCTGCCAGAGTGCACGGTTTGCCCTCCGCATGTTGTCCCCAGCCCGTTTTGTTACCCGTAGATTCAAGGATGCGCGATCATTCACATGTGGGAACGGCGCGTCCGTGACCTGTCCCGTCCGTTCGTCACGGACCGTGGGCACCGGCACATCCAGAAACTCGCACAGCGGGCGAAAGCCGTCCTTTACGGAGAACTCAATGCGCCTATCTGCAGGAATAGCCTCCCGAACGCGTCGGTAGGATTCATTGTACCAGGCAATGGCCTTATCCTTTTCAGTGGCATGATCGTAGGGTACGCAGTACTGAAAAATGGCCGTTACCAAGCGGGTCCATTGGCGAAAATCAGGAAGCAGGGTCGCCAGGTACAAATTTTGAAGCACACCGATGGTCGACGAGGGCTTCATGCTCAGTGCTACGCTGCCCTTGACGCTCTCGTACCATTTTTCCGGGTCGCGGTTCAGGATGACGATCTTGGCCTCGGGGTAAGCTTCTGCAAGGTCGATGGTGAAGAAAGCTGAGGGGACGTCGACACAGGCCTGCGAGTCTCCCAGAAGCTTATCCCAGTCCGCACGAGTCCATTTGTCGTCCTTGCCAGTGTCGCCAAATTTGCTCTGCATGGCACGAATCCAGAGCCCGGCGTCTGTTTCGAGATTTGCAAAAACGTCTACCATGTGATAGCAGTTGTGAATACCAAGCTGATGAAGTGCGGTGCGCATGCTCTTGGACCCTGTTCGATGGAGGCCATGGACGATGACGCGCATGGGGACCTCGCGGGATTCCGCGCCGAGAATCTGGTTGGGAGGGGCCATCTGTATCTACCGCCTCGATTTAAAGTGTCTTGGTCTGGTCCGTCGTTGGATCCTCATGAACGAGCTCGCGATGATGAGATGCGTTGTACAAAGATCAACGTTCGGTTGCTCGCTTCCTCTTCGCCGTCGTCGTCAACGTTATTTATACCCCAATTATTCGCGCGAATACGACCACCCACTGCATCAACAGATGGTACCTATCCTCAAGGGAGGTCAAGAATGCCGCTTACTCAGTAAACGTGTTCCGAGTCCCGACATTGGCTGCGAATGCCCCTGACATGCATGTTGATGTTACCACATACATTAACTTCCACTAAGGTTATGTTACCGCTCGGTGTAGTACGACACCCGAATCCCGATGCGTGGGCCGGCCGGTCGGGGCCGAGATACACACATACTTAATGTGTCTCGGCCCGGCTACGATCGGCTGTGCGAGTTACAGAACCCCCTGGTACATATAGAAAGCTTCGATGGACGGCCGGAGCAATAGGTACGAACACGCAGATCTTGCGTTCCATTGGTAATTTGAGTAGGTAGCTCTGCTTGGATCTAGGTATGGCTACGGACATAAAAATGAAAGAGTATCGAAGAGTGTCGGACGAAAGTCGGAAGTCTGCATCATCCACAGGAATGCGGACAAGAACTCTGAAGCGCCCTATGATGTAGATATCTCTTTGACGTCGTACAACTCGCCTCACGTCACGCGCTCCACACCACACCGTGGTTTGAAGTGGCATGGAGAGTAAACCAAGCAAAAAGTCTCACTCATTTCTTTCGCAGTATTCTCTACTTGATGGGGTTGCGACTCAGAGTGATTTGGAAATCTCGAACACGGAGCCCAAAGCGACGGAAAATCGATCTTATAAAGTGGATGGACGAGGTGGAGGGGAGGGGGAGAGGGGCAATGAATTCAGCAAATTGATCTTGATGAAGGTGAATACATACTTGGCCCGTGAGCCTTGAGAAGTGACAACAGAGGAGCTAGGCGCCGCAATCGGGGACTAAGAGATCACTCTGATTCACTCTGTCGAAGGCCATTATGTATAAAAGCGCAAGCCTCTTATGGACTCAGAGACTCGAGAGAAACAGTAACCCGGAAACCTCCAGAGATTCTTAGATAGAGAGCCAAAGTCTATTATCGTAGTTTGAATTGATATCTTCTCATCAAGTTCCAAGCTCCCCGATTGAGGCCCTTGTTGCATTTTGAAAGGGAGCTCGTCAATAAGATCATTGACAGCATGCTTCGCCTTTTTGACTCTCCAGGTGGTGATAAACTCGACGAGTGGTATGTCCGGTATTGATTGGTTCATTTTAACTCCGTCGCTCAATTATTACACTCTGTGCTCAATTGAATACCTCTAGCGTTTGAGTTGACCTGGATACGTATACCTAAGTCAAGATACTGCGCGGTGATCTAAAAGAGCCACGATATTGTAATTTGCTTTTTTTAGAGCAGGGCTTTGGCCAATGCGCATAGGGATCTCCTCAGTTCTGAGTCCTGCCAAATGTAGTATGTGGTCACTGATGCGGTACAGCCAATTTCTCGTACAGATTTACGTGTACATCAGACTCACGGGCCACGGCACGTTCATGAGGTTGCGGTTCTTACTACGCGGCGACGTGAATCATCTCATGTACACACGTTCTTCCTGGCCTGGCTTGATGGCCACGTCTCAAGAGTGAACAAAGAGATCGGTGGTGGGCTCAGGGATGGCAAGAGAAAATACTGAGGCCTAAGGGATTTGTTGGCTATTCTGTGTACACCTGTCAGCGGCTCATTTTCCGTCGGGAGAGAGAGAGTGTCTTGCGTGGAAAGTAGAATCGAATTAAAGACGTTAGGTCCCGACATTCCTTCCTTGGCTCCATAAATAACAGTGTCGTTCTGTTACAAATATGAGTTTCTGTGTGATGGTGTCCTTGAATTGATTGATCTTCACTGTCGATGTCTGTGTCTGTCTGTCTTGCTCCTAGGTGTATGTGTGCGCACGTGACTTCTGCCCTGTTCAGTGTTACCGCCCAGCGTTGTAGGACCTCTAAGTGCACATATCTGACACGTTCAAGTTCTCCGTCAGGACTCAGGAGCGTCTCGCAGCTACCTCCAGGTTAGAAAGTATAAATCCCCACTGTGATATCAGTCGGACTGTCGCGACTCGCAACGCCGGAGAAAAGCAATCAGGAAAGGCACAGGGGGGAGGAGGAGCCTCTCCGGACTTCGAAAGGTTGAGATACCTACCTATGGCGCTTGCAGCCTTGCAGGCGAAACAAGAGCCTACAGGCTACATGTAACATGGTAGAAGTAGGTCTGTTGTGTTGTGTTTCCACAAAAGAAAGGGAAAGAAACAAGGAAGAAGAAGAGGGAAATATGTAGAGGGCGGTCGACAGTGGACACCCCTACGCGATCGAGAAACAAGTCCGGATTCCCTTGTCTGGGACCACATATTGACCCTCTTTTCCCGCGCCAGCTACAAAATCATCTCGGTACGGCGTAGGTAAACGCCCTTGTCTCATTACCGCATGTACCAGACACAGAATTTGCCTCTCGGCTTTCGTCCCCAACATCTCTTGGCCCAAGTTCCAACTGTCCCTGCCGCTATTGGCTAGACCGCTTGAAGCCGCTTGCTTTATCTACACGTACATTATCATACCTAACCTAACCTACTTGCTAGGTAGGAGTTTCCCAACGGGGCCGACCAGAATTGCTCAGCTTCTTATCCACCGGCTTCTCCTCTCTCCCTTTGCTGGTCGCTTTCTCACAAATCAACTCATCCTTCTATGATAGTATTTTCGGGGCCAGCTCTGGAACAGTTTTCGGGCCTGCGTTCTCGGCCATGGCGCAGGACTCTAATTCTAACAGCGACAACGACAACGATAACCTCAAGCCCAACTCCAATTCCAACTCTAACTCCAACTTCAGCGCCAGCCCTAGTGCTGGCGCTGGCACGATAAGCGAGCCGACACAAAAATCGAAGAAGCGTGTCGTTTGGCTCTCGAGCAGCCAGAGTTACGCGGTAGCGAAATCAGGCGAGCCGTCACCTTTGTTCGAAAAAGACGACTCCGATCCAGCTCTCGGTTCAACCTCACCATCAGCACTCCCAGCATTACCGGCGGCTTCGGCTAGTGGCACTACCAAAACTGAAAAGGTGCATGGAAAAGTGCAAGGCACAGGCGGTGACATCCAGCTTCAACCGCTGGCTCTTCAAAATCCCATCTTCTCGGAGCTAAACTCTCCAGATCGCTTGCCCACCCCCCCCGGAGCACCCGACGCCGGCGAGTTGAGACTGGCACTCAATAAGGTTTTGACAGAGGATGAGCAGAGGCGTCAAAGTCACCATCTGTCGCCTTCGACCACCCCTAGAACTCCTAGACCAGCCTTGAGGCGCAATACAAGTTACGATGTACCCGAGGAACGCGAGAGGGCAGATCAGGCCGAGAAACGAGCTACGGAGCGCCAACTTCGTTCCATGAATGACGCACGCCAACGAGCCGACCGTTTGGCCGTATCCGTGGGAAGCTACTCCGCCCATGGCTCGAGGCGGAACTCGGGGGACGAAGATGCATTCCACCGTCTGATGGACGATTCAGGTGACCACGACGACCATGGCACACAAGATGACACCAACATCGCATCTCAGCAGCAGCATCATCCCCATTTCGAGAGTGATGGTGTAAGACGCCGTGCCCCTCATAGTCGCCGACATCGTTTGACCGAAGAACACGCCGTAGCGGAAAAACTGGTGCGGTCTCATATCAAGAGAGGTGGTCTCAACACCCTGGACGGCGCCATCTCGCCTGGTTCGTCGGGCACAAATACACCCTTGTCTCAAATGGCCGACAGTGACAAATACGCCCCTCGAACATCCACATTTCGAGGAGGCATCTTGTCCTCGCTCTTGAAGTTATATCAGGATGACAGACGAGCCTCCAACAATAACAGCGGGCAGACGACGCCTCTCTCGCCCTCCACTCCCGTCATGTCGCCTCGCGCTTCACCTCCAGCCTCGAGGCCCTCTTCTGCAGCTGGTGGCGGATCCAAATCACGGCTCAGTGGTGGCTTGTTTTCTATCAATCGCGCGCGTCACTCAACGACATCACTGACTGAACTGGTCAAGTCGTCATCGATGCTCGCCGCGCCGGGATCTAGCGAGATATCTGAGACCTGGTCCGACTCTCTTAAGAAGGAAAGCACGGAAAAATCACACAAGTCCAAGAAGGCTCAGATTCGAATCACAGTGCACATTGCTGGTATCATAGCCCGACACCGATACCTCCTCAAGCTCTGCCGTGCTCTTATGATGTATGGCGCTCCGACACACCGGTTAGAAGAGTATATGACCATGTCCTCACGAGTACTCGAGATCGAAGGTCAATTTCTCTACATCCCCGGATGCATGATCATCAGCTTCGACGACAGCACGACCCATACCGCCGAGGTGAAGCTGGTTCGCGTAATGCAAGGGATCGATCTCGGGAAGCTGCGGGACGTTCATGACATATACAAGGATGTTGTTCATGACAAGCTTGGTGTCGAAGAAGCAGCACGGAGGCTTGATGTGGTACTAGACAGGAGGCGCAAGTTCCAGATCTGGTTCCTCGTCTTGATATACGGCCTCGCGTCGGCTTGCGTGGCTCCCTTTGCGTTTGAAGGTAGACTAATAGATTTGCCAATTGCCTTCATCCTGGGGTGTATTGTGGGTCTGCTGCAGCTTGTGTTTGCCGCAAACAACGAGCTGTATGCGCACGTCTTCGAGGTCTCAGCTGCCGTCGTCACCTCCTTCTTGGCACGTGGATTTGGATCGATCAAAGATGGGCAGCTGTTCTGTTTCAGCACGTTAGCCCAGAGCAGTATTGCCCTGATTCTGCCTGGCTACATGGTTCTCTGCAGCTCACTCGAGCTCCAGAGTCACAACATAGTTGCTGGAAGCATGAGAATGGTCTACGCCATGATATACACATTATTTTTGGGATACGGCATTACCATTGGCGCATCATTATATGGCATGATGGACAGTAACGCGACGAGCGAGATACACTGCCAGAACCCTCTTTCTCGGGAGTGGTATTTCTTGTTCGTCCCTGGCTTTACCCTCTGCCTCTGCATCATCAATCAAGCGAAATGGAAGCAGACTCCCGTCATGCTGGCCATGGCCATAGCAGGCTTCTGCGTCAACAGTTACTGCACTTTGTATTTCTCGCGCAACAGCCAGATCCCCAACATGCTCGGCGCGCTCACCGTGGGCATCATGGCAAACCTCTACTCACGGTTGGGCGGACACGTACAAAACCTCTGGCTAGACTTTGTCGACTTTTGGGCATGTAGAGTCCGGCCAAGGCTCTTGCTCTTCTTCAGAAAGCGTCGTTCTCGAGTCGATGAATGGCCCTTACCTTCCTCGTCAGACCCCGAAGTCAATGCTGTACCGCCGCCTTCTAAGGAAGGGCGCACACCCCGAAAAGTCGGATACAGCCTCGCGGCTGCGGCAATGCTTCCTGCGATTTTCGTCCAGGTGCCTTCAGGATTGGCAGCGACTGGCTCGCTGCTGGCTGGTATCACCACGGCCAACGAGCTCACCGGTAATAGGACTAGCCATGTCACCCCTAGCGCAGACGCGTCTGGGAGACTCGACGGCACGGCCTTTAATGTTTTGTTCAGTGTCATCCAAGTTGCTATTGGCTTAAGTGTCGGGCTATTTATGAGCGCTCTGATTGTATATCCGCTTGGCAAACGGCGGAGTGGACTGTTTAGTTTCTGAGGGGGGGTGCGGGAGAGCAAAGACAAAAGCAAAAGGTACAATGCATTATGTTTGCTGCGAACACACATGGCTCCGATTCAATCGGTTGCAAACTGTTGCATTCATTTCGTACAAGGCTGCTATTCTATAAGCTTTGTCGTTCACAGTGGAGTTTTTTTATGCCTGGGTTTGGCTTGGATTAGAAAGGGAACTGGAATGGATCCGCGGTGCGGTACGACCTATAAGAACATTATTAGACCACAGTCCCCTATATTTGACATCCTTGCTGGTAGGGATTTGGAAGGCATTGTTCGTTTGATTGAGTACAGCAGGCATAGCACATCGTTTACACCTAGACACACAATACTGATTATTGCTATTGATTCTTTACACATACAAAACAAGGGGCAGCTTTCTTTGTTCGATTTGCCCGTGTCGTCATGTTTGTCACAGCGGGAGGTAAGGACTGTCACAAAGTTCCGGAGAAAAGCAATCAGACAATGACAGAGAAGGCATAGGGGGGAAACGTCTCCGGAGTTGGGAAGGGTCTACTTTCAACATTTAGCAAGAACCTCCAGGCTCCATCCACCGAATAATCCCGTCCTCAGAGCATCTAATTAATAACCTTTCCGAAGTTTCTGGGACCAGTCTACCAGGACCGGCTTATTTCGTGGATGGCGGTCCTTGACTCCTTCCTGATGATTCGGAGGTAGTCGATCGACGATGCCTCCGAAAATGGGCCCGGTGAATCGTAAGGCATCAGCCGATGATGGAGAGGCTGCCAGCTGGTTGCAGATGATGGACTTGATTTTAAGCGACTGCGGCAATCTTCAGGGGCGTGCGAAGTCGAAAGAAGTGAAATCGGCCAATTTGGCGGACCAGCTGGCAGCCTGAGTGAGTAATGATAATGAGGTACTAGGGGGGGGGTTAGTTTAGTCAAGCCTTCCGTCTCGAGAATCATGACAATACCTACTGCTCTGGGCGTGCTGAAGCAATTTGCAAAAGAACTGCCCGTCGTTGATCGATCCAAAGCCACGTGCCAAGAAGAAGATGATGGCAGCAGCTAACTTCTAAGAACTCCAAGACGCGCGCAAACACATCATTCATGAACGGGGTCGACCTGAATTTCTGAATTACTTCTCATCCGCCAGCTTCTTCTAAGTTACATCCACCGCCTTCTTCGCCGCCAGCTTCTCCTCCGCGGGCGCCGCTACTTCCCTTTTCCAAGTTCTTCTTCCTAATTTTTCGATCGTGAAAGTGTCGACACTGGACAGCTGGCTACTTCCCTCTTCCAAGTTCTTCCTCCTTGTTTCTCGATTGCGTAGGGTGTCGATTGCTCGCTACTTCCCCTTCCCAAGTCATTCTTCCTTGATTCTCGATAGCGTAGGGTGTCGATTGCGCGCTACTTCCCTTTCCAAGTTCTTTAGTTTCTTCCTGTTTCCGGATCGCGTAGGGTGTCTATTGGCCGCTATTTCCCTTTTCCAATTCCTTCCTCCTTCTTTCTCAATCGCGTAGAGTGTCGACCACCCGCTAGTTCCCTCTTTCAAGTTCTTCATAAGTTCCTCCTTGTTGAACAAATAGGTATCAGGATTAGAAGGACAATATAATCAGGCGGTCATGAGGAGACCATCAGGGCTGAGGGTACTTGACGAAGTCCCATGACCCAGTAGTCACTGTATGAGATGGACTTATGCATAATGATAGGACTTCCCCCGAAGTCAAGGTAGTCCAAATCTCTACTGATTAATCTACAAAATAGTTCATCTATAAGGGGTAATCTCCCAACGTGTCTCACGCCGATGATTGCTCAGCCTCGAATACCTATTCAAATTTCGACCGACCCATTTCCTCAGTAACAGACCAAGTGTACTGTGTGACTTATTAGACTCAAGCCATCGTCACACCTAGACTGTCAATGACCCTCCACGTAGCCTTCAACTCGTTGTAGGGTGCCATTGACGACAATCTTGCCTTCCAAGTCCCTGGCCTGGCTCGATGGACACGCCTGAAAAGGGAAGGAAGAGATAACCGATCGGTGGCAGGCTCAATGATGGCAAGAGCAGTCTGGCTCCTGAGCAGGCTGCAGATACTGAAGGCTAATGTTTTTGTAAGTTGTCTGTGCAGTGTGAACAGCTGTCAGCGGTTCTCCGTCGGGGGAAAGAGAGAGTGCCTTGCTTGGAAGGTAGAATCGGATCAAAGGCGTCACCCCCAGTCAGCAGGTGCGGCGTGCCAACATTCCTTCCTTGGCTACATATATAACAGTGTCGTAGCCTCGTAGCTACGCAGTAGATGGACAGAGTGTCAGAGTATAACCCCCCCCGTCGTACCGGTCCGACTGGCGCAAAGTGCCGGAGAAAAAGAATTAGAGAAGGCACAGGGGAGAAGCCTCTCCGGACTTGGGAAGGGGTCTGCTTCCAACATTTAGCAAGGACCTCCAGGCTGCATTCACGGAACAGCCCCGTCCTCCGAGGCTCGAGCATCTATGAGACCACGCCCATTTCGTGGAAGGCGATCCTTCCTGATCAATGATGCTTGGGAGGTAGTCGGTCGACGATCATCGATGCCCCCGACAATGGTTCCTGTGACGCATGCATCGAGATTCGAAGATGGAGGAGCTGCCAGCTGGTTCAAGGTTGCAGAAGATGACTTGATTTTGAACGACTACGAGCTCGGGCCATCTCCGGGGGGGTGTGAAGAAGTGAAGTCGGCCGATTTCGCGGACCAACATGGGTAACAGCTGTCAACAGTTCATGAGCTTACATAGCTGTTTGGCCTATTGTTTTGTTTATCCACAAAGGAAAGGGATAGAAACAAGGAAGAAGAGCTGGGAAGAGGGAAGTAGCGGGCAATCGACACCCTACGCGATCAAAAAACAAGGAAGAATGACTTGGAAAGGGGAAGTAGCGAGCAATCGACACCCTACGCGATCGAGTATCAAGCAGGAAGAATTTGAAAGAGGGAAGTAGCGGGTGGTCGACACTCTACGTGATCGAGAAACATGGAAACGACCCCCTTAGACTCTATTCCCGCGCCAGCTATAAAATCTCTCCGTGCGGCGCAATGCCCTTCAACTTAGTCTTTCTTTTCACATCGCCGAGATACAAGAGTTCGCCTCCGCCGCTTTCTGAGTTCTTCTTCGTAAGATTGTACCTTGTAAGTTCTGATCCGCCGCTTTGCCATCTGCAGCCTTCTAATCCGATGCCTTCTCATCAGCCGGCTTCTCCCCCGCGGCCCGCCAGTTTGTAAGTTCTCATCTGCCGACTTCTCATCTGCAGCCTTCTAATCAGATGCCTTCTCATCAGCCGGCTTCTCCCCCGCGGCCCGCCAGTTTGTAAGTTCTCATCTGCCGCCTTCTAGTCCGACGCCTTCTAATCCGACACCTTCTCATCAGTTGCCTTCTGTCCCCGCTATGGACCGCCGACGAGGTGACCGCTTGACCGTATCGACGGAAAGCTGGTTCACCGATGACTCGATGCGGAGCTCGGAGGACGAAGAGATCCATGGCGTGATGGATAGTGCAGGTGACCACGACGACCACGTCACACAAGACGACGCCCACAGCGCATCGGAGCAGCAGCCTCATTCTCGTTTCGAGAGTGATGGTGTGAGATACCGCGCCTCTCATAGTCGCCGTCACCCTTCAACGCCCTCCCCTCCCGTCGTGTCGCCTCGCGCTTCGCCCCGCGTTTCACCTCCGGCATCCGAATCACGGGTCAGGGGAGGCCCGGTGCACATGAGCAGTATCTCAGCCCGACAACAGTACCTCATCAAGCTATCCCGCGCTCTCATCATGTACGGCGCCCCCCCACACCAGCTAGAAGGGTACATGTCCATGTCCTCGCGAGCTCTCGAGATCGAAGGTAAGTTTTTCTACATCCCGGGCGGCATGGCGATCAGCTTCGCCCGCAGCACGGCCGGTCCTGCTGAGGTGAAGCTGGTTAAAGTGTCGGAAGGGATGGATCTCGGGAGGCAGCAGGACGTTTACGACATTCTCATGGACGTTGCTCACGATAGGCTTGGTGTGGAGGAAGGAGAGCGGAGGCTTGATGGGGTATCCGGCGCGAGGCCCAAGTCCAAGGTCTGGTTCCGGATCTTGATGTACGGTCTCGCGTCGGCTTGCGTAGCCCCCTTTGGATTTGAAGGCAGATTGGTCGATCTGCCAATCGCCTTCATCCTGGGGTGCATTGTGGGTCTGTCGCAGCTCGTCTTTACCGCCAAGACCGAGCGTGCGCGCGTCTGCGATTTCTTAGCTGCCGTCGTCACCTCCTTCTTGGCACGCGGCTTTGGATCGATCAATAACGGGCAGTTATTTTGCTTCAGCACACTCGCCCAGAGCAGTCTTGTCATGTGTCTGCCTGGGTACCTGGTTCTCTCAGGATGCCTCGAGATCCTGAACCAGAAGACTGTTGCTGGAGCCGTGAGAATGGTCTACGCCATTGGCAGCTACACATTGTGCCTGGGATGCGGTATTCCGATTGGTGCAGCCTTATACGGCATGATGGACAGCAACGCGACGGGGGCGACGCACTGCAAGAACCCTCTTTCTCGGGAGTGGTCTTTCGTGTTCGTCCCCTGCTTTACCATCTGCCTCTGCATCATCCTCCACGCCAAATGGAGGCAGATCCCGGCAATGTTGGCCGTGGCCGTAGCAGGCTTCAGTGTTGTCAGCTACAGCACTGGATACCTAACCAGCCATTTCTCACTCAATGCCCACATCCCCACCATGCTCGGCGCGCTCACCGTGGCCATCCTGGCAAGCCTCTACTCACGGTTGAGCGAACGCGTCCAAAGTCTCGGGCCAGACTTTGTCGACTTCTGGAGATTTCTCTTCTCCACACAGCGTCCATCACACGCCGATGCATGGCCCTTACCCTCCTCCTCAGACCCAGAAGCCAATGCCGTACCACCGCCTTCTGACTTTGATGAAGGGCGCAAATACAGCCTCGCGGCTGTGGTAATGCTTCCTGGGCTTCTCGTCCTGGTACCGGCCGGACTGGTAGCGACTGGCTCTTTGCTGGCCGGTTTTGATGCCGCGACCAGCGCAGTCGATGACACGATCTTCCACCTCGGGCTCCGTCTCTTTCAAGTTGCCGGTGTGTTAAGTCTCGGGGTGTCTTTGGGCGCCCTGGTTCTAGACCCGCTGGGCAGACGACGGGGTGGACTGACAAGTTTCTGAGGGGGGGAGAGGAAATTGGGGTTTATATGTGGTCGCTCGTGGTCCGGCGTGGTGGGCGCTACAGGTGGTTACGCGAGGCAACCTCGCTTGTTATTGCTATTTGCTGGTCTTTGCTTGTATATAGATTTTCCTATTGTTTTTGGTTTTTTTCCTCTTGTTTTTCTTGGCTTTCTTGCTATCGTTTGTCTTCGCTTTATTGCCAATTTGCTATTGGTTCTCGAATGTCTATGTATATAGATTCCCGTCTTGTTTTTTATTGCTTTTGAATCTTTATGCATTCAAAGTGTTGGGTTAACAGGGGTGTATTCACATCAATAAGGGATGCGCATCATTAGGGGGGTGAGACAACTGCCTTCAATTCGTTGTATACGAATAAAGGTATCTGGTGGTGTCTATCTAGGAACAGGAGAAGAGGAAAGGGAGTAGAGAAGTGCGTGATCCAAGATCACGCACCGAGTCCTCAAGCTGCGGGGCAGCTGAAGCCAATCAGCGTGCGGGCACGTGAAGTGCTCGCACGCCGTAATACGCAACCGAATAATATACAGATGCGCGATTCCAACACAAAGCAAGGCGCAGCTTTCTTTGTTTGATTTGCCCGTGTCGTCATGTTAGTTACAGTGGGTGGTCCTAACTTTTTCTAAGTCCGACTCGGCGACCTCTAACGATGCATCATGCGCCCCTGGCAGACTGCTTAGTTCTCAACTTGTCTTGTGATTTACGACGATTCGGTGTTCAACGACCGAGATACACGATTCGATTATGCTGAATGATGTCATGATTTTGATGTCCATGCACGATAACGGCGAGCGTTCGTACTGCTACCTAGCATCGTGAGTGAACAAACTCCTCGAGGAGCTAGAGATAGTCTATCCGGACTGGGCGCCTTGGGACCCTGACATTCATCCCATTCAAGAATCTCTATCCATGTCTAAATAGCGAATGTATAAACGTGATCCGAGTCGGGATACCTGACGAAGTGCCAGGTCTTCCTTCTCAGGGTACCTCGGAGAGTCGGAAGGATGAGGTTGAAAAGGAGCCGGTCGATAGGATCATTGACAGCATGCTTCGCCGTGCTTCGCCGTTTTGACTCTCCAGGTGGTGATTGGTATTAATTGATTCATTCAACTCCGTCGCTCAAATTTTGCACTCTGTGCTCATTGGGTTGGCCTGGACACCTGTAAGTGAAGATACTGCGCAATGGTCCAAAAGAGCCCGATGTTGTAATTTGCGTTTTTTTCGGATAGGCTGTGACAAATACAGTAATGTGGTCACTTGGCAGTGAGCGGTCAATAGCCGATTCCTCGTACAGACTTGCCAGGCTCATAGGTCACGGCACGTTCATGAGGTTGCGGTATTTACTTAGCGACGACGTGACTCATTTCATGTACGGGTAACGGAGTACATGCGTTCATATCGCCACCTGCATATAATCTGTGTCACGTGGGCTTCCCGCCTGTTACGTCTTTCTTGTTGCTCGTTTTTCATCTCGGTAATCGTAAGCGGTCGTCAAGGACATAAATATAGCTGTAGGTAAGTGCACGAGGCGTAATTTTGGAGGGGCACAAGAGTTTGTTGCAATTTTTCCAAGTCCTTTCCGTCTTGCATTCATTCAAATCGACTCTGCCACGTCTCGGTCCACTGCCGAGCCAACAGCATCTTGGATCTTACAAGTTACGGCACTGCCACATCCCATGTCAGTCCCTTTCTCAAGCTCCTGAACTGTGCATTGTACGTACATCCTAATCCGTGCGCAGGATCTTTGGGCCTTGTTTCCGTCACACTCCTGCGGCCTTCTCATTTTCTCCCCAGAATTCAACACCAAATCTCATGGTGGCACTACAAAGCGTCAGAACGAGGTAGAACGCGTGTTTCACCTGCCTGTTCTTTTTCGCTCTAGACGCGTCTACCCGCTGATCATCCACGGACTTAACCGCCCCAACGACCATGAGGACGACTTTGGATACATCATCGTCGGTAGTATCCGCGCTGGTTATTCTCCACATTGTATTCCCGGTGGTCAATGCCGTCGCGTTTTCCTGCTGGCCCGTCTTGCGCGCCCTGACGCAGAGCCCTTCTCGTCGAACGACGTACGCGATTAGTCCTCGACACAGATCGTGGCTTCAATGGCTTTCACCGCTTGTCGTGCTGACCTTTGTGAGTCTATGGCGTTGTCCTTTCCGCGGGTGAGGGACCAGTGCTTGGGGATCTGCTTGTTGCTGATGCGCCGGAGCGGGACTAGATTTGGGAAGGCATTGTCAGTTCAACGACGAGGGACTTGGACACGCGGACGAGTGTGCCGAGTGAGACGGTGAGTAAATCGCACGCGCGTTAAGCCAGGCCCAGCATCTTTCTTGCGAACTTGTCAACTTGATTGTCGAGCCAGAGTGACTGACCCAGCTCTGCTCATCATCCGTGACGGCGATATCCCCATATCTAGCTCTACGCCTTCTCGAGCATCCTCATATGGTTTGCCATCAGCATCTTCCTCATCGAAGGAGAGTCGCCCTTCTTGCCCGCCTACGTCCTAGCCTGGGCCCTCGGCGCAGTCTTTGACGCGATCACCCTGGGCCTCATCTTATTCACACTGGCCGAGAATGACTGGTGGGGGTTTCACCTTGTTGGCGTGCAAGCTTTTCGCATTATGCTCTTCGTAGCTGCCAGCCTTCACTGCTTGGTTGTTCTGGCGAAGCGGGATCCAAGTCGCGAGAAAGCTACTGTCGAGGAGACCCGGAGTCTTCTCCACGGCGGTGCTGCTTCTGCTGCTGCGGGTGGCACGACTGATGATGGGCCGTGGACTTCGGCCCCCACAGCAGAGTACGGCTCTGCGCGCGATACGGGTGGAACGAATGATGATGGCGGTGACGGGAACGATGGCTCGGGGGAGGAGGACGAGGAAGACAAGGAAATCAAGAGCAAGCAGCAGAAGCGGCTGGAAGAAGCGGGCGGGTGGCTCGGCTATCTCAAGACGTTGACGGTGTTTCTGCCAGTGATTTTGCCGTATAATCATCGGCCGACGCAGCTATGGATAATTGCTTTGCTGCTCTGTATTGGAGCGCAGCGATTTCTCACATACATGGTTCCGAGACAGTTTAGTCTTTTGACAGAGGCAGTGACCCAGTCAACTGGAACAGGTTCGTCATGCCTCCTTTCTTTCCCAGTCTCTCAATTCTGTTTCTTGATATGGTTACGGGGGACAAGAAGGGAAGAAGAAGAGTATGAGGAGAAGTCAAAAGAAAAAGAAGAGAAGGAGAGAAGGTGGAGGGAGAGGAAGGAGAGGCATAGGGATAAGAAGAACTACCTCAAGAGATGAGTACAGAGACTGACATTAAGCAGGGCAAGCACCCTGGAAGGAGCTCATTATCTGGACACTCTTGAGCTTCCCTATTGGATCCGGTTTGACCACCATTCAGTCCCTGGCGGGAACACGCATTTCGCAATTTGCCTACCAACAGCTCACCACGCTCGCATTCCGTCACGTCATGAATCTTTCCATGGACTACCACACATCCAAGTCAACGGGACGAGTGACAAAAGCCATCGAGCAAGGCAGCAACCTGGGCTACATGCTCGACAGCTTGTATGAGACCGCGCCTGTCTTTGTCGATTTCTTCGTCGCCTTGTTCATTCTCAGCAGCCGCTTCGACGTCACCATGGGATTCATCATACTGGCCACATCAATGGTACACCTCTACGTCGCGTACAGGGGCAACTTGAAGACGGTACAAATAGAACGAAAAGTGAATGAAACCAGCCGCGTTGAGAACGAGACGCTGTATGACTCCATCACGAACTGGCAGACAGTCGCCTACCACAACCGCCAGGAGTATGAAGAAAGCCGCTACGCCACTTCAATCTGGAATGCAATTCAGAGCCAAAGAGCTATGTACGACTTTCATCAGTACATCGGCATGGCCGAGTCCGGCGTCATGAAAATTGGCCAGGTCACCGCCATGGCCTTGGTGGCCAAGAGAGTCGCCAACGGCACAGACAGCATCAGCAGCTTCATCTTTGTCCTCTCGTACTGGGCAACCATCAGCTACCCGATTAACATGTTGGCGTATAACATCCGCGCAGCCACAACACACGTCATCGACGCAGAGTGGCTATACCAGCTGATGCAAACAAAGCCATCTGTCCAAGATAGACCATGCGCGCGTGACATTAAGATCCACGGCGGACAAGTCGAGTTCAAAAACGTCTCCTTCGCCTACGATCCAGCCAGACCTATTCTCCAGGACGTCTCCTTCACCGCCCAGCCAGGTAAACGCGTCGCACTCGTCGGCGAGACAGGAGGAGGCAAGTCCACCACGCTGAAGCTTCTCTACAGATTCTACGACGTAACCGCAGGGTCCATCTCCATTGACGGCCAAGACATCCGCGACGTGACCCTGACTAGTCTCCGCGATGTTCTCGGCGCCGTCCCGCAGGATCCGTCCGTATTTGATCAGACTCTCATGCAGAACCTGCTCTACGCGCGGCCGGGCGCCTCAGAAGCAGAGGCCGTCGAGGCCTGCAAAGCCGCCCGGATCCACCACCAGATTATGAAGTTCCCCGACGGATACCGGACCAAGCTGGGGGAGCGCGGGGTGCGTCTCAGCGGCGGAGAGCTGCAGCGCCTGGCCATTGCGCGGGTCATTCTCCGGCGGCCCAAGATTGTGGTTCTGGATGAGGCCACGAGCGCTGTGGACTCGGAGACGGAGAGCCTGATCCAGCAGGCCATTGGGGCACTGAGCGCCGGTCGTACCGTCTTCATGATTGCGCATAGGCTGTCGACGGTGATGAGCGCGGATCTTATCCTGGTGGTGGACCAGGGGAGAGTCGTGGAGAGGGGATCCCATGGGGAACTATTGGCTCTGGGGGGCAAGTACGCGCGGTTGTGGAACATGCAGACGCTTGTGCGGTAGATGTTGCGCATAAGACCGGCATACATGTAAGTTGTAACATACCTATGTACCTAATAAAAGGGTACATATGTACTGGCCGGACTTTTAGTATTAGAGGAGTCCCCTATACCATGTGACCATGAACTACCTAAGACAGGTCTTGCGCAAACTAATGGCATAGTAGGATTCTGAATCCTGGCCGAATTTCTCATGCTAAAAGGTCCGAAGTCCCCTAAATGCCATGCAGCAATTCGGTCTCAAAATAACGGCACATGACTATGTCGTGGTCGAGACTTCGGTGCTAAAGGTCCCCTACTCCGTATTGCTTCACAAGTTCACGCTACATATCTGCAGTATGTAGGTAGATTCTAGAAACGTCGGGTGAATTTGGGTGAATTGTCATGTTTCAAATCTAGAGTTCTTGGCGTGCTAGGCACGTATACTCCGTACGTATGGAGGTGGACTGACTTGGAAGTTGGCGGAGAGGTCACAATGATTGGTTTCTCCGTTTAGGTTTTCGGGGTTTTATGCAGGGTTCGTGTGTTGCAACGAAGCGTGCGCCGTCAAGAAAAGCAAGTATGTAGATGGTAGCCTTCTTCTTCCTCCGAGTGGTCGATCTTATGTTTGCTTCTTTTGGTCCCTGGGCAGTGCGCAGTGGGAACTTGGAATTTATGCAGGGTTGACGCTTTGCAACGGGTCGTACGAACTATGGAAAAGATATGTAGTATGTATGTATGTATTAGGTACATACTGTAGTCTGTAGATGGCGGCCAGCTAACCTTCTTTCACTTTCGTAGTACTGTGTACATGGCGGGCCAACGAATCACGATATGTTTCACCTTTTGGGTTTTCGGGGATTCATGCAAGGCTTGAGCCTCGCGTTTTCCAACGGAGCGCATGGCAGCATTCTTCTTTTCATTCTTGTATCTTCTTCGCCAATGAAAAAGTCCCACTGAATGTTTCTGGTTACACTGGTGACTGCACACCCCGCACTTACTCCGAGGGAAGCCAAGCCGAAGGATCATTGACACCATCACGACCAGGGGGCGCAAAGGCGTAATCAGGAGCAACGAATGGGAGAGCAAAGCAACGTCTCCCCGCATCGGCCCGAGTTATTATCATACCTACGGCATACAACGAGAGTGAATTGATGTGAAGAAATGAATAGAGAGTGGCATGTCGCGCGTGAGTAACGTGATGTATTCTCATGAATTTCTTTTCTTACATGTACTCCTAAATTCCGAGGTGGATATCATCCCTCTACTCCGTATAAACCACTGTCAAGTTCAGGTAAACCGTAAATGAAGAATTGAAAATGTAACTAGAAGATGAAGAATAAACAAAGGTCATGGAAAAATGAACTGCAAACTACGCTAAGAACACGAAATGTTTTCATCAAATGATTCAAACCCAATAATACCAACCCTACGCCAACCCATGAATGAAGTTTGGGAAAGGCCACCAACCAAAGGGCCTTCACACGAACAACCTATACCCTCTCCGCCATATGCTCAGTTGCCTGACTGTCATGATCTGACTTCTCCATATGTGTAGGGCATGCCTCGTCGCGGACTTTGCGCGAGGTGTGGCCAGGGGGCACCCATCTCGAGCTCGTCCAAGCCTTGAGCTTGGGCTGGCCGTACATGAGATCAACATGCTCCAAGCTAAGCGTTCTGGATTCGTAGAGAAAGAGATAGACGATAAGAGCGGCTGCGATATTTGTGCCAAAGAAGACGAAGCCGAATGAATAGGATATGCCCTTTGTGGCGATGGGGGTAAGGAACCCAATCATGACTTTTTAAAAAGTGTCAGCTGGCGATGTAGATGATGGATCATGGGGGAAAAAAGGGGAGGGGGAGTCAACACTTACAGTTTCCAAGCCAATTGCCGGCAGTAGCAAGCGATGCCTGCTTCGAGCGAGTGCGCAAGGGAAAGCTCTCGCCGATGACCACCCATGCTGTGGGACCCCATGTCGCGGCAAAGGACGCAATGTACATGCATGCTGAGATGATCATGATGATTCCGGAGATGGCGTGCTTTTCAGGAGGCAGAGTCGTTCCAATGGCGGCGAAAATCAGCAGCCATGCAGCCTGCCACAGAGCACCGAGAATCAACGGCCAGCGACGACCAAACTTTTCCACGACGTACAAGCCAAAAAAGGTCATGAACACGTTGACGGCACCCAAGATGAGCTGGGTGAGGACAGGATCCTTGACATTGGCCGACTCGAAGATGGATGCGCCGTAGTAGAAGAAGTAGTTGACACCGGTCCATTGTTGCAGGAAATGGATAGAAACGCCGAGCAAGGTGCGATACAGCACCTTGGGAATATCCGTCTTGGGCTTGAAACACTCCAACCAGGTTCCAGTGCCGACTTGACGCTCCTTCTCTAGACTTTCCTTGATTCCATTGACATCATCCTCCACGAGTCGGTTATCCGGGTCGTGCTGCAGACCTCGGAGGCGAGCGAGAGACGTTCGAGCCTGTTTCCAATCGCCGCGAGCAGCGAGCCATCGGGGGGACTCGGGGAGCACCAAGACGCCGAGTCCTAAAGGCAGAGAGAAGAAGACTCCAATGGCAATGACGATTCTCCAGGAGCCGCCAGGCGTATCGATGTTGCGCACGCCGTAATTGATAATGTTGGCGACCAAGATTCCCATAGTGACCATGAGCTGGTAAGATGCCACGACGGCGCCTCGGATCTCCATTGGCGCGGACTCGGCTTGGAACATGGGTACGCCGACAGACAGACTTCCGATGCCGAGACCAGCGACGAACCGTCCCATCATGATGTGAACCCAACTAGTCATGGCCGTAATCTGAATGATGTAGCCGGCAATGTACACGACCACACCAAAGAGCATGCTTTTGCGACGTCCCCACCAGTCTGCGGTACTAGATGAGAATCCCGTATTAGAATTTACATGCAAGACGGAGAGATACCCTCACGGCTGGACTCCTGAGTCCTGGAGAGTATACACGGGGAGACAAGACAAAACTCACTAAGCTCCTGACAGAGCCCCAATCAGGCACCCAATACTCATGAGAGAGACGAGCAGGGACTTGATTATGGGCACCCATTCCTTGTCCCCTTCAGCGTTTGTCTGGGCGAAGCGAGCGGTGAAGTCCTTGAATAAGAGGATAGCCGAAATCATGCCGGTGTCGTATCCGAAGAGAAAGCCTCCGATGGAAGTTGTGGCCCCCAGCACGAGGGCCTCGACGCCGCAATTGACGCCATTGACTTTGATTGATCTGCACAGGCGTTAGAGAGTCGGCGGCTTTACTTGGAGGATAGATATAGACTCGAAGAAGAATAGGGAGACGATGACGAGATTGGAAGTCATGAGAGGCTTCAGACACCAATGTGTATGTAGGTATATATATGTCAGGGATGGAACGTCTAGATTGTTACTCACTTATTGCCTAACATGATGGACAGTCGATATTGCCCAAGATGAATGAATCTATCCCTCCAGAGCACAGTTCAATCCACAGTTCAGTGGACGGTTTTCAGTCCACAGTTTTGTTTTGCCCTTGTTCACAGTTCAAGGCAGATGTATGTATGTAATCAGATGGAGGCAAATGTGTCGGACACAATCATCTTGGGGACAATGGGACACGATGATGTTTATACATCTGCGAACCGGGGGGGTCTTTCAACTTTGGCCCGCTGAATTCCCGCTTTCGCCAAAACAAAATAAAATAAAAATGAACCCCAGCTCTTTTCCACGACGGTACATGTTCGTACGGTAGAAAGACTAAGAGCAGGGGGTGTGAAAGAGAACCAATGGATCATAGTGCGGAATGCCGGAAGAAGAAGGGCGTGTGGTGTGACTCTGGGGGGAGCAGCACAGAAAGGCATGTTTGCGAGAATAAACGGAAGCAGCCAAGACAGCATGGGATGATGCGTGGGCCGGCCGTTCTGTCGCCGATCAACTCAACAACGGCCCGTTTACTCTAATGTACATACATATGTATAGTGTATGTACATACCAACATGTCGACGACTCCACGACTCCACGACTCCACGAAACCCCACGGGCCACGGCTCTTGACTTTTGACTCTTCCTCACTCCTCAGCGCTCAGTTGCTCAGTGCTCAGTGCTCACTCATCGTTGATCAACTCCACGATTCCGGCTCCCCGCGAAACGCACGTCAGCCCAGAGATCTTCCCCCACCTCCCCACGCTCCCTCGTCGTGCTTTGGATGAGGGGGCAAGGCTTGGAATTGCAGACAATCTCAGCTTGTTGGGCATGTGCAATGTATATTCCCGCAAGTTAAGTTCGTGCAAGACTCAAGTCCCCCATCGAATTGAGGACCCCCATCTGTTTGTCTCGACTTTTGTCTCGAAATTCTGAATTCATCGTCACGTATGACTTCACCATGTTGAGCCAAACAAATGAAAAATAAGAAAGGCCCAACTTGTTTGGGGGCAACCGGCGGAGCGCCAGCCACCTGCAGCCTGCAGGGCCAGCTGCAAGGGGACAAGGGCTGGTTCATACATACATACATACTCCAAAGTCCCGTACTGCTGCTGCTGCTGACTTGCAGAAAACGCAAAGAACCGCGTGCGGCCACCGCGCCGATGACGTAGATGTCGCTGGGCCGCCTCCCCCGTCATTCCAATTTCCATTTCCACTCACTCCAGTCTCCCCAAGACTTTCCAGAAATGCTTGCAGCGAGGCACTGTAGTCTGCCGACCGGGCCATGTCTTAAGCGGTGCGCCGCCAACGCCAAACCGGCCCTGCTCAGTGCTGCCTGCTGGGAAACGAAACGAACGAAACATGACAGGGGAAGCCCCCGAACAGGAGAAAATCCGGCGCGGCACAAATTCCTTCGTCGGAGCGGTTCGGCGACAAGGGACGGCGCGAATTAGGCGGGCCCGCTCAGCTAGATTCGCTCATCGTAAATTGCAAGATCAATCAACGCTTGCAACTTGCTGGGTAATTAGTAAGTCCGTAGATTATACATACCAGATTCGCGTGCGAACGGGGCAATTGTTGGATGTTCCTACATACTCCGTAAGCGAGTATGTAATACCGGTAGGGGTCGTGTTGGACGTATGTACTTCGTTCGTATGCTTCACCTAGCGCTGAAGAAGGTGAGAATCATGTTGAAACTTGAATAATGTGCCGAGTACCAAGGATTGCGATGAACAGTTGTAGGAACAGATGCCAAGGCTTCCATGTGTACATTGGCCTACATTCTACAAGTTACAACCTAGGTACCTGGTTGCATACATAGGTACATACTACTGCATGCGGGCCTATTACTTCCCCCCTAGTGATGCCATTGCGATCCGCTGAACTGGTGGGTCATTGTTCCTGTCCGATAATCAGAGACAATCAAGACTTTTTTCTTTCTTCGCCTTCGTCACCCATGGCACGTATGTAATAATACCTACGGAGTGCCGACTATGACATAACTATGCATCCATGCGCACATGATGAAATTGTGCAGCAACCGCTCGTCGGACCGACGGTATCGGTGTGAATCGTGATCACTGATGACTCGCCGCGTAGGGCCCGCGCTGCATGCCCGTAAGCTGATGATGATGCCACTTGTTATGGACTTTTCGGCTTGCTTATGCTTCGATTCGTTGTTCCGCCTAAGCGCTTTGGGCTGATACGAGTTGTGATCGCGCTTGAGTGTTTCACTGCCAACTAAAGCCAACAGGAAGATGCGTAAGCAACAGGATTGCAGGGCCAGATTGGCGGCTCAGCCTTCAGATGCGAAAGACACGAGATACCTACATACGTATGATAGCATATCGCATAGCTAGTTTTTTTTGGTCAACACAAGATCGTGAATTCTCTTGTTGTCATCGGTATTACCGCATAGCCATAAATGATTCATGTAGATCGTGGATGCCACTGCGATCTAGACCTCGCGTGGAATCGACGCAATCGAACATGGTCCAGAACTAGCCACTCCGTACTCAGTATAGACGAAACAATTGCCATCATTCTAGAACCTCTTGTCGTCATCGGTATTGCTGTTCAACAGTCTCCATGATTTAAAGCTAACAGGTATGCAAAAGAAGACAAGCTACGAAAAACTGCATTGTCGTTATGTACGACTGGGCTTGGGGTGGAACCTGCAAAAAACAATGCGGCCAGTGTGACTCGAACACACGACCTTCAGATAGGCATCCGTAGGATTGAAGTTTGACTTCAGTCTGACGATCTCCCAGCTAATCTATGGCCGCAGGGTTAAGGTAGTGAGCTGCTTATTACATTATATATTTATACAGATACTTGTACTACGCTCAATGGCTCAGCCAGAGTACCGGCCCAGGTAACGACTTATTCAACACGTTCATCTCCCTTTCTTCACATTTATTGCCATCGACTGACAGCGGCATAGAAACCGCGCCACGGATCAGCAATGCAAGCAATTGAGTTCAAGATGTCAGACATCCTGAAAAATGATGACATTAATGTCTTCATTCGCGCAAGTCGATCAAACACTGCACCGAGGACCGACCGAGCCGATTCTCAACTCACCCTGGCTTCCAGGTTCCAATCATGAACATCTTCCTCCATCTCATTTCTAGCCACGCCGGCGCCTCCATCAGTGAATAACGTCATTTCTTCGCGCTGATGAAGGACTCATCTGATGAATTGAGCCCCATGAGTGTCACAGTCAAGTCAACATTGGGAAGCCGCCCATGGAAAAAAATCACGCAGCCATCCTTCACATGAAGATGATGGACGGTCATTCAATATCAACCCCTTGCGCATCCACCGCATAGTCAATCTCCGGTCCCTTCCTGGCAAGAATAACCCAGCTTCTCATACACCCGATTTTTTTCCACGATAGAAGCTTCGGTGACGCACTTTCGCCCACCTCGTGCCTTGGCTTCGTCCAAGGACCAAACCCTAGTGCACCGGGCGCCTGGCGATACCCCTGTCCCGGTAGGCAGGGAGGTCGACCACCATGACGGTGGGAGGCTTCAGGCGAAGCTTATGCTCTTTTCTTCACGGTCTCTACGCGCGGATGGTGGAGTGGCACGGTGAAGTCACATTATACATAGGTACTATCTGCTTGGCTTTGTCTCCCGGGACGAGCTGCTCGATGTGCTCATTCGTTGTGTGGAGATGCTCCATCGGCGACTCTCCGTGGCCCTCATCAACGACAGATGCCAGATGGCTGTGCCGACTACATACATACCTCCTTGTGCGCTCCAGCGCTCTGGAACTTGCCGCCTCTTGGCTCGTGGGACAGTCGCCATAAGCACCACGGTCTTTGTCTAGCCTCCCTTGACGGTCCCACGTTGCTGCGAACCAGCGCTTCCTCAAGCGCGCCGCGGCTAGAGCTCGCCTCCAAGTAGTATGATTCCCATCCGGAACTCATCTGTCCAGATTCCGTTGTTGCTCTGCCGCCTGAATTCTTCGCACACTGGATTGATGGCCTCTTCGACGTCCTTGGCCTCGCGGATGAGTTTGATACGAACGTCGAGGATGCCCCCCCATGTTTCCTATTAGTCGGCGGAGTCAGAGCCCCGTGAAAATCTTGCCGAGACTACTTGATGGTGGCAGTTCACTTCAGTGTAAACCAGAACGAAAAAGATCTGTACAAACAAGGTAAGGACGAAGATCTCGACGTGCCGGTCATGTATCTTGTGAAACGCGACTTGCTGGTGATTTTCATTGCCTCTCGGATTGTGTATCCAGCATAGCCGCGGTATTTCCCAGTTATGGCCCGCAAACGAGAGACGTATCCAATCTAATAGCCCACGAACGAGGCACAGCAGTAGAGAGTATGACGTAGCCTATTACGGCCCTGGTCAGTGGTATGTATGTAATAGGCATCGTTCATGTAGAGTTTAATCATCATGCATCATAGGGATTGAATTGTCCGTAAAAGGTAGGCCGTCAAGGCACTGTTCCCTTTCCGACTAGGATACTACAGATTGCGAGATTGTCACTGTGTGTTCACTGTTCCCGTCCTCTGTCGCTGAAGAATCATTCTCTCCCTAGCCACGGGAATTATGCCAGACGAGGAGATAAGCTTTCCTACTGGCGCTTGGTTGAAGTTGGGCCCAAGGTCTGGTCGTACCGAGATGTTGCAGTATGTAAGGCCATGACGCAAGCCTACTCTTCACTGGCCTCCTATAATGCTATATGCTCAGAATCACGTATTCCATGTTTGCGGGTGTTATTTTATTCTCTTTGGCAGCTGGCTGTTGTTTCTCACCGTCTCTCAGTGGCCCGTCTCTACGTCATAACCTTCAAGAACCTTCAAAGCCACGTTCAAAGATATAGCAATGGACATGGTACACGGAGTGATATGCGGAGTTTCATGATGCCACTTCTGGACCGTACAGAGTACCGAAGCCCGCATAAGTCACACGGACAAAAGTATTTCTGTTCCCCAGAGGATCAATATGCGTGTCTTTGACTCAAAATTTCCGGCGCATGTATGCCATACCCATCTTTTTCTGTTTTCTGGACAAGGAAACAAGAAAACGAGTGTGCGTTGAGTCAGGCGGTCAATTATTGGAAGGCGATTGTTTGCTGTGAATGTACTCCGTACTGCATTATTTCATACTGGCCCCCCCTCTCCCGAGTCGGCTTCTTTTCTCTCTTACATATTTCGCCTCGCTCCATGACATCACACGCTTTCAAAGCTTTTGGAGACATAATGACATGCATACCTACCTTGGTACCTACCAGGTCACAGGTAGTCATATGGTGAACACGTTGTTCCACAAGTACCTAATATATGGGTAACGGGAACAAGCAAAGCGGGATGCCTATTCAGGCCCAGCGGCACAAGGTGATCGGTAACCAGCCCATCCATGCGGAATCACATCCGACAACATACCAAAGGTCCATGCGCATCCCGCCCCGTGATCACTTTGTCAAGAAAATCTCATTGCACGGAGAATATGCATACGTGGGAGAAAACTCCTTTCGTGCCGCGTGCGCAGCGCCAATGTCGGGAACACGCCACGCTGAACATACGAATCCACCACGACGGGAAGATTACGATGGGGAGAATAACACGCAACAACGGGAACATCACTCGATTAAACCTACTGCGGCATTGGCATTGATGCCACGAGGCCGCATTCAGCCCACGATCGCGCGATCGCCTCGGGGATATTTTTCCCATCAGCGCCGCCCTTCAAAAGGGGAGCCTGGGATGCTCTTCCCCGGGTTTCCTTCTCTGAGACCTGGCTCCGATTCAATGCATGGCTCGTCACAGTACATATATATATATATAATATGCACCTAGTTCGCGAACGCATAAACACGCGGCAAGGTACCAATTTGTTCAGCAAGGGCTTGTGTAATCCCGAGAATCTTTTGGATCTTAGACCTCACAATAAGAAACTCCCCGTCGCGGCGACGCAAACGTGATGCAGGCTCAGCCGACGCAAGCGCAGAAATCTACCTACTTTGATCGCGACGGGCGATGTACCTCGTATGACCCTGGCAACCTGGCCACCTCGGCGCTTGTCCATGGAAATCGCGTGAGCCATTCAGGAAGGGTTCGGCCGGGTACCGAAGTCTGGCCAAACAAGGCCCAAGGGATGCCCACCGCGGGGAATTCTTATCTGGGGAAGAGTCCGGACGATCCGCTGCACTTTTAATCTCAATGCCGCGTCCGCAGCCAGCGCGGAGTTCACGATGAGGCATTTCTGTTCCTGGATCTTGTCCCGGGTACTGGTAAAGCGGCGCATTGCGTGAGTCGACGGAGGGCTAAATAAACCAGATCTTCAGTAATGGGTTCTTATTTCGGCGCCAGCGGTGTTTAGATACCGGTATGTTTGTCTCGGTTAGTCCGGGTTGAGGGTGCGACGGAGGGACCAAAAAAAGGTACGGGCCGCGGTTTTGGGGGTCCGATCCATTGGCGACATGTGCACGTGTGCTGCCGATCGATCCGTCTTCTTGGAGAGGAAGACGGAATGAACGAAAGAAAAAAGAAGAAGACTGGATGAGGGTCCGCTGATGACATGGCTGCAGGAAAACATCGAATGCGTCAAGTGTGTTGGGAAGATAGACGACGGCTCAAGAAAGACGCAACCCCCTGTATAGACCAATGGCGGCTGCAATCCGCAGACAGCAATGTGAGGCAATCTACAAAAGCTGTTGACGAACCTATCAACATTGTGTAGACGAGAGGTTGCTGCCACAAGTGAGAAAGCGAGAAACGACGTTGTGTTAAGACTCACAGCGATGATCAACCATGTTCCTTCTTGACAGAAATTCGAGCTGGAAAATAGGAATATAATTAGTGTCCTACTGTCTGGCTCTAATACTCTTCAACCACCATGCGTGAATGCGCGCATCGTTGGTCAGCTCGGGGTGGAAGCTCGTTCCCAAGATATTGCCCTGCCTCACGGCGATTATGTCCCCCGCGTCGTTGCTGGTGTTTGCTTGTGACACGCCTGCCTTCATCCTGTCCACCCGGCCTGGCAGCTTGGCCAGCACTTCAACATCTGATCCTGACCCTGATGCTGACAAGATCTCCTCCACAACAGGAGCCCGAATAAAAACGCCCGGAAAAGGTGAGCTTCCCTCCCCAAGAAACGGTAGATCCATACCAGCCTCGAAACTCTCAATCTGGCGACCAAAGTGATTGCGGTGCACCCGGACGCCCAATCCGCCAATGAGCTCCTGGCCATTCTTCTTGGTCGCATTCGCCTCATTTGATAGCAGGATCAGACCCGCGCAGGTACCCCAGACGGGCCGTTTCTGCGTTCTATTCCAAGCAGTGTGTCAGAGAGAAGAAGGGAGCCAGTTCGAGGCTTGATTGTGAGATTGTGTGAATTGGAATAGTAAACCACCTACTTGACATAGTCTCGCAGCGGCTCCAGCAAGCCTGATTGCGCGGCCACAAACGAAATGGTAGTGCTTTCGCCGCCGGGAATAATGAGTCCATCACATCGGGCTAGTTCCTTGGCGGTGCGCACCTCCAATGTTGTGACGTCGAGGTGTAGTTGCGCGGCGGCGGCGCGCACCAAGTTGATGTGCTCGATGAAGCCCCCCTGGAGGGCCAAGACACCGATCGTGATAAGACTCATGGCGGTTACCGTTCGTACCTTCTGTGTACCGTCTGCTGTCCCCGATACCGCGTGTGCCGCTGTATTGTCCGGGGAGATACAGGTCCAGCGGTAGGAGAGGAAATGACGGCGTGAAAATGTTTTTCTACTGACGTGCAAACTTCAATAATACGACCACGCCGCTGCTCTATACTCCGTAGCAATTCGGCGAGGCCTTGAAGACGGCGAGAATCGGGCAAGGCGACGAACGGCGGGGCCGCCTTCG
Source organism: Claviceps arundinis (assembly GCA_018360175.1). Classification (NCBI taxonomy): domain Eukaryota; kingdom Fungi; phylum Ascomycota; class Sordariomycetes; order Hypocreales; family Clavicipitaceae; genus Claviceps; species Claviceps arundinis. The sequence continues at coordinate 193,016 of SRPS01000018.1, forward strand.
GCGCTGCAGGTGTGGAGCTGCTGTAGCCTTGCTGCCTGTGAGTCTGTGACTCTGTGACTCTGTAGACTGTGAGTCGCAGAAGGCGTTATGCATCGCGCAGGTAACAACGTATGTTATAATGTGTAGATGCACACAATGGTACAGATGGGCCCTGTTTCCTGGTCTCCAACGGCTCAAAGCGTCAAAATGATCTTTGAATACTCTTTTGAAACCAATTGAAGCACCAATTGAAACCCCCCATCGCACATCCATAGGGTACCTATCCAGCCTCGTCTTCGCCGCCACACCACCGCCACGCCTACGTCTCAAACAGGAAGTCCCTGCATCCCCCAGCTGCAAGAACCCGCCACTTGGCGTCGCCAATGCAAGGATCAAAGCCTTATGTACTCCGTAGCCGCGACCTGCACCACGCGGCGGAGCATCTCGAAAGGGAAAAGGCGCGGACTGCGACCGTTTGGATTCGGTACGATTCGGTACGTGATGCCGCCTCCAGATGAATGACGATGTCTTTCGGGACAGAAGTCGCAGCGGGAATTCCCGGCGGATACATGCGGAGTAACTTGTAAGTGCTCTGCGCACTAATAGTAACCCACCGATGAGTCTCGAGTCCTCGACTCTCGGCACATGGGCTTTACTGCTCCTGCAGAAGAGTCTCAAGGTATGTAGGTAGGTATTCGAGGCAAAAGTCAGCGAGATTCTGTACATGTGCTCCTGTCCGCTTGACCAAGCTACGGTACTGTGGGTGTGTGCTACTATTCGCGTGTTGCTTGTCGTTGTCGCGTGATGATGTCTCGTGGCAGCATTGCTCGGGTCCACCAAAGGGTCTTCCGGTTCTCATTCTTGGGTCTTCCTCTCATTGGTTCCTACTCTTTTGGTCCTTCCCTTTATTGGCTGTTCCTTTCCTTCTTCCCATCAAACTTCCCCAGCCTTGTCACTGACTCACTGGACAGCACCCGCCAATTCGGTGCCAATGGAAGCCATTAGAATTTAAAGAAAGCGGCGTCAAATCGTGGCACGAGGCTGTGGCCGGAGTCTCCGTTGTCGCTCGCGGATTGACTCGACTCACTCGACTCACGGCATTGACGTCTTGGGTCCTGCATGCATGGCGCCCCCTCCACAAGCCTAGCTGCATTCGACCCCTCCATTCAAAAGGTGAAGGCGAGATTTAGTCCGCGCCGTCGCCCGATTAATCTTCTCATACCTCTTCTTATATCTTTGCTGTATATCTTCTCTGCTTCCTCCACGACCCTTCGGTAAGTACCTCGCGTCACTCACTTCCTGCCTACATCCACCAATCTACTTTTATGCTATTCGACTTGAATCCCAGCCTCTGACTCCAGCCTTTCAGTCCAACATCGAGCCTCGAGTCTCACGATCCTCCCTCTAACCAACAACTTTCCTACACAATGGCCAACGACACTGCTGCCATGGCTCCGGCCGCCAACGGCAATGACGCCAACAAGTCGAGTTTCACTGTCAAGGCGGGGCTGGCGCAGATGCTCAAGGGCGGCGTTATCATGGACGTCGTTTCAGCCGAGCAGGCCCGTATTGCCGAAGAGGCCGGTGCCTGCGCCGTTATGGCTCTTGAGCGAGTTCCCGCCGACATTCGAAAGGACGGCGGCGTCGCCCGCATGTCTGACCCCGGCATGATCAAGGAAATCCAAGCCGCCGTCACCATTCCCGTCATGGCCAAGGCTCGTATCGGCCACTTCGTCGAATGCCAGGTTCTCGAGTCCCTCGGAGTCGACTATATTGATGAGAGTGAAGTCCTGACCCCCGCCGACGACGAGAGCCACGTCGAGAAGAGTGTCTTCAGCGTGCCTTTTGTTTGCGGTTGCCGCAACCTCGGGGAGGCGTTGCGCCGCATTGCTGAGGGCGCTGCCATGATCCGTACCAAGGGCGAGGCTGGCACGGGCGATGTCGTCGAAGCTGTTCGTCACATGAAGACGGTGAATAGCCAGATCGCCGCGGCCAAGGCTGCGCTCGCCGAGGGTGGCATTGTTCGCATCCGTGAGATGGCCCGCAAGCTCGAGGTTGATACCGCGCTTCTCCTGCAGACCGCCGAGCTGGGCCGCCTGCCCGTCGTCAACTTTGCTGCTGGTGGTGTTGCCACGCCCGCTGATGCCGCCCTCATGATGCAGTTGGGCTGCGACGGCGTCTTTGTCGGCAGCGGCATCTTTAAGTCGGGCGATCCTGCCAAGCGTGCCAAGGCCATTGTCCAGGCCACCACTCACTTCCGCGATGCCAAGGTGATTGCCGAGGCCAGCACGGGTCTCGGTGAGGCCATGGTCGGCATCAACTGCGGCAGCATGAAGCCCGAAGAGAAGCTTGCCGGCCGCGGCTGGTAGGGGGGACAGATTGATGATGGGAGATCAAGACAAAGAATGCACGTCGATAGTACATAATGCGGAGCAATACCCTGGATGGAAGGAAGTAAACCTTTAATTATGGGCGATTTGATGGGCAACGGGAAGGGAGCGGTGAAAATAGCGAAGAATGTGACGTCGAAGGATGATAGATCTTTTTGTTCTTTTTTTTTTTTTTGTTTATATCAACATTTGGATAGGCGTTCTCACGATGTATGCTTTATGTTGTTCAAAACCAGCTAGTTCATGAGCAAGACGAATGTGCATTTCAGCCAGCGACCATGCCTGGGGAGCAACGATCAACTATTTACATCCGTCGCAACTTGAAGCAATTCTAGTACATATGTGTACGAAGCTCATTAAGTGCCGTGCTCATCTCGATTACTACCTTGGGCCTAATAAGTAAACGCACAAACACGCCTGCCGTTTGAAGCCTCGCCAGTCAAAAGGGGCCGTAATTCTGATGCCTTTATCACATCAAGAACTGGTTCCAAACCTCGGGTATCAGCGTGCCCTCACTCTGAAATATCCCCCAGCACTTATGTATATCGACTCTCCCGCCCACCCTCAATTCGAGGCTGGGCCAACGAGAATTCAACCTTCAGCGCTCTCCGAGCACAGTGGCCGGAATGGAACAAGCAGTCGCATCATGTTGTTGTTGTTGTTGTATATTTAACACCGCTGCGTCCCAGTTTTGGGCATACTAGGGTGTGCAGGGCTAATCCCAGGTTCTTCTAAATACAAGCCCGTTTTCCCCAAAGAATATCCTACATCTCGGTCGCCAAAGGCAGTTGTTTTCGGTGTGGGTTCAGGCGTCAGCGCCTTCCACCACGTGTGCT